>NW_015148973.1:2154308-2234550 GCF_001465965.1 Polistes dominula | reverse complement strand
CGACGATATGAAAAGAAGGAAAGGTTTTTACATAGTACGTATACAATACCAAGTAAGAAATTTTTGAAATTTTCTCTTCACGTGTACAAAACCGATAAAGATAAGAAATATACCATGACAGGTCCCCGTTGTTTCGTCAAACGAAATACAACAAAAGACGAAAAGTTTGCCTTACATATCGTATCACTGGGAATTCCTTTTCGAATAAAAAGAAAAAGAAAAAGAAAAAGAAAAAAAAACAAAAAAATTCAAAAAAATAGGAAAAAGAAAGAAAAAGTTATAAGAAATAGGAAAAAAAGGAGGAAGAAGAAGAAGAAGAAGCAGAAAAAGGGGAAAAAGAAAAGTTATCGATAGTACCTTCACCTTCTGGCATCGTTTATATCTTCCGCACGTACAGTTACCACAGACACCGACTATACAAGGTTTGTCCTACCTACCGATAAGAGTTTGTACGGAAGAACTTAACTGTGTTGTGTTGAACTATTTTCTATTTGTTTGTCAGTTCTACTTTGTCAATATTGAAGACAAATCGTATCGATAATAATCGCTGTATTTATTTAATTCCTTGTATTACAAAGAATAAAACTCGTGTATAGAAAAATCAAGTACGTACTTTAAAAGAATAATGACGAAATCGTCAAAAATCTTATTTTCTTTTCTGATCAGACAGTTTGATCTTCTTCGATCGGTCGATTAGACTCGTTAAAAATGAATATCGTTATACGCTCGTAAAACTGAATTCTGTTGTTCTTTTATCTTTCGTTCCTATGTAAGTAAACTCGAGCAGCAACCTTTTTTCTTCTTTCCCTCCCWCCCTACTTCTTATAATCCACCCCTTTTGTTTCATTCAAATTTTCTGCACGATCTCCGCGGTAGGTTGAGAAAAGAAGATAGAAAGGGCGACATGGCGGCATTCGAAAGACAATAGAAAACGATCCACGTCGTTACTCACGATATAAAGATGAAACAACGAGCAAGCTTTTTCCAACCTTTTTCTTAGAAGATTCTCGTTTCATTCGTCGTCCATTACTTCTCTCTCTCTTTAAATTATCACCTCTCTCTTTCTCTCTTACTTTCATGTTCTTCTTCTTCTTCCCCAGCCACTTCCTTCCTTGGGTTCGTCGTTGCCCGTTGAGAAAGAAAAATTATGAAGTTTCACGATGCTTTTATCATCGGCCACACGACGATTACGAGTCCCCGGCGGAAAATCGTCCACTCGTTTTCTTTTCTTTACACTTTTCTTTTCTTTCCATTTTTTTTCATTCCATTCCATTCCACTCCGTTCCTATCCCCTTTTCTCACTTATTTCCACTAGAACGATCGTTCTACGATATTAACACGTTGGGAACCGAAGACGTGAATCAATGGCTTTTGTTTTTAAAGCATTGAGAAACGGAAACGTTGATTTGAAAGTCTTTCAAAGAGTCTATTGCATCATTGTTATCAGACTACTAAATATATTTAGAAAAGGGTAGGAGTCTGCACCCTCCCCCTCTAACGTTATCGATCAAAAATTGATTATTGCTTGACAATATTTTCTTTTACGAAAATAAAAACATTGAAATCTTTTTTTTGTCATTTTTTAATGAATTAGATTGTAAATTAATTATTTTTCTAGATGTACTTTTAAATGCTGAATTTATATGTCTGATTAAATGCATCCCTTATTTGATTTTACATGAAAAAGTAAGTCGTAAAATGTAGAGTAATATTTGTTCGGATAAGACTTTAATTTGTTTTACACTTTCGATCTTAACTTTTTTTTTTTTTAATATAGATAACCCCCTATTCATTTGTATCATCATTTTTACAGGAATACTAGTTTATGATAGAAAAATCAAAAATCTCGAGTTAACTTATTTCTCAATGCACCCTCTTCTCACGTAGAACTATCTACATTGCTCCAAGTAAATGTATGGATCATGAAAAATTCAACGTAAACTCTTGAAAAAAGCAACGAATTTTGCCTCAACGAAATACGCTTCCCTACCACGTTCCCTTATTTTCCTAATTTTTTTTTCTTCCTTTTTTTTTTTATACATGCCTCGTCATCTTTTACAGAGAAAAATTTTATATCTAGCCCTTCCCCCACCCCCATAATTTTTACGATTATTGTCATTGGGTCCCGAAAACGTGCTTCTTCTTTAGACACGAACAACAAATATAAAAATGTTTCTATTAAAAAATTAAAAATATCTGGAAGACTAACGTATAATTTAAATTTAAATTTTTTATTTTATGAGCAAATATAAAAAAATATTACTTAAGGATTAATTTATCAATTTTTAATCATGCTTTTTACATATTTAATATTAATATTTATTATTACATTGATTATGCATACATAATCATAAATATAATATTGTAATGTTAAATATTCATCAGACATGTATTACAAAATAATCAATAAGACTGGATAGAATATTCATATGACTAATTGTATTTCAAATACTGATTACGATTGCTTATACAAAATCGAGTGTTATGTTAATACAATATCATCGTAAGAATTAAAAGCAGCGATTTGAAAATCATAAAAAGTTTACGAAAAGATGCAAACGTGTTAGTATCAAGCGTGCATCCATACATCTCCGTGGTATTCAAGAAATAAAAATATTTTACGCCTCGAGTCGCGAAATAAAAGTACGTTTATACGTTCGCCGATATTACGGTAAGGTAACCTGCTCTAGCTTATAAAAGTGATGCATGTAAAAATATACTTGCATATGTTGGAAGGATGAAAACGTGACTTAGAGTTTTACGTGAGGTTCAAATCGAAATATGTCTCTGGTAAACGTGCATACACAATTTTCTCCTTTTCCCCTTTTTTCGATTATTTTTTAGAAATTAAATTATCTAAATTAAATTAAAAGAAACCCCTTACCATATTTTCGTAAAAAATAAATCTGCAATGGTAAAATAAGAAGAAAAAGAAAAATAAAACAATAGCAACCAGAGACGAGTCGCGATCAAAGAAGAAAACTTTAAAGTATTAACGTTATCTTTCGTTAAAAGGATCGTATACCGAATACGAGCGATAACTCTGAGACAATGAGAACGCTTTCGTGGCTATAAAAAGGATACTTGAAGAATATTAAAAGTCGTTCCGGAAAGCAAGAAGAATCCTGCCATGTAAGGAAAGGCAATAAATTTTGATCGAACTCATCGACGACAAGTTTTATACGATTTCAAACGTTCCAATGTTCGTTTCTAGAATACACGTACGTTTCTTCTTACCCCCTTTTTTACTTTGACGTAATGAAGAAAAATATGAAAATCTAATTCTCATCGTAGTCTTAGACGTACACGTGTGAGTGATATCTTTGCATTTAATTATATCCGAAACTTGATATTACTTTGACGTGAGGAAAATTTAATGATTCAAAAAATATATATACAATCAAATGTTCCGAGCCATTACGAGTTACAACTTCGCACGATCTACAGAAGGGGGTTGCTTATAACTCGTTAAAAAACCTATTGAACACGTACAGACGGTAGGAAGTCAAGTTCCCGAAGGTCATTACGTATGATTATTCAGCGAAATCCTTGCCAATCGCGCATCTGCGAACTAATGATTCGCGGACTGGTCGAACAATATTTCGCAAACTACTCGAAAGAGTTTCAAAACGTAGGCGCAAAACATAGCCGAGACTTTGAGTTTCCATATAATTCTTTTATTCTTTCTCTTTTTTCTCCTTTTTCTTTTTCTTTTTTTTTATTTTTCACCACGAACGAGTTCAACGGAGAACCATTAAAAGTTTCATGTTGCTGTAGAACGAATTCGACGAAGAAAACTTTTGCCACGGGCGCTCAACGTCGGTCGTCTCGAAGTGGCCAATAATCGCAATTTATTCTTTTTTATTTTGTTCTTTCTTTATTTTTTATTCTTTTCTTTTCTTTTCTTTTGTCATCACGGTTTAACTGACGTTAATCAAAGCACCGAGACACGACAATGCTTCTTCTATCTTTCTATCCTTCTTTTCTTATTATCATATTCTCCAATTAATTACTTAATTGCCGATCCTCGATAAAATTTAAGTTCAATTTTTTAAAATAGAAAGATGTTTCGTGAGAAGAAAAAAAGATGTTATAATAACAAATCGTTTATCCTTGTCATATCTCTCTCTCTCTCTCTCTCTCTTTTCTTTTGATTAAATATGCAAAGTAACGAAAGCTCGGACGGCAAAGTAATAACAAATTTGATATCTCAACGATTCATTCCACTGTTTCGCGCCTCCGAACGCTTTGATGTTTGAAACGATGAAAATTCATGTTTCACTACATCGACTATCCGTTTAAAAGCGAAAACTTTTTTATGGCCATTATACGATGTCATATTAAACTATCTAAAGGTTTTATAAAACCTATTAAAATCGTGTCGCGCATTGGGATTATATAAAAGAAAAAAAAGAAAAAAAATTATACGTCGGACATTAACCGAACGGCGCGACAAAATTTAAAAAACAAAAAAAAAACTTACGTAGTAATAAAAAAAGATAGCATATTTACGCGTAAGAGCGATCTCTATCGGCGATAGTTGGAAGTATAAAGTCCGAACGAACGAATATGCTCGTACTGGATGTGTATTCGTCGGTAGAGCAGATAATATGATCTTCATAAAAATGATATTTTATCAATAAAATTTATTGATATCATTAATTAATACTTTTTTTCAAAGATCTTTTGGTTTTTTACTTGCTTTTTAATTTATTTTTTTTAACAGGATGTATATTACTTTTTTTTAAATGATAGTGTGTTGATCGATCAACCGGATGATGGTTTATTTAGCATCGTTAAGACTCGATCGTGAGTACTTAAAATTCGCGTCCTACGTTCGCAGCATCGGATGTAATACCGAAGATTTACTATCGTCACTAACGAGCTACGATATCTCCAACTCATCCTTCTAATACGTATAAGTGATATTTATGAGATATCTCGCTTAATGAGGATGCCACTTCTACCAAGCTTATTTTCGAAACAATTTGTAAGCAACGTCTGCACACAACGCAAGAAAAAAAAAATTAAAAAAAAAAAAAAAAATTTTATTATCGCGAATTGAATCGTATAACAAAGAAATATTATAACGTTATCGTCATAAATTGTCACGAATTTATTGGCCAATGTAATAGACACTCACAATATCTTTTCCTCAATTAGTATACCGTTGAAAGTTTTAATTGCAAGAAATGTAAAGGTCGTGAGTGTTCTTGAAAAGGACAAATTGTAATGACTAATAAAATGAATAAAGTTAGAATTTAATTGCACACACTTGATCTAACAAATTTAACGTAAAATACGTCAAGTAATATTCTCAAGGTAAACCGAGAAAAAAAAGAAGAGAGAGAGAGAGAGTTTAGTTGTAAAAAGAAAAAAAAAAACAACTTTGAAATTCGAGTTCTCGGCAGAAATTTCCTAGCTTGTGGGTCGAGTCGAAGGGTACGTAAGTAGGAAAGAGTAAGGTAGATAAAAAGAGGGAGGGGGCGTACTAAACCTTTCTCCGACGTTATTTACCCCGACGAAGGAAACCCGTTATCCGTAATGATGCACTTTGGAAGGAGCAGCAGAGGCAGAGAGTAAAGGAAAGAGATATAAAAAGAAAAAGGGACAAAGAAAGAGAGAGAGAGAGAGAAAGAGAGATATGTGCTTGCACTAACTCTAGAAAAATAGAATGTATGTGGTCGTATATACATGATTTCGAGAGTTTTGACGGGAAAGCTAAGAAAGAACGATCCGACGTGTGACGAGGTTTACGTCGAAATGATAAAAACGACGAAAAATCGCAAAAGAGAGAGAGAAGAGAGATAAAAAGGGGTAAGAAAGAGAGAGAGAGAAGAGAGATAAAAAGGGGTAAGAAAAAGAGAGAGAGAAAGAGAGATCAAAGCTAGGAGGCCGAGCACTGTGCTCGTCGAGATAACAAATTCTTGCGGCATGAACTCCCATGTACCGTATTTGTAGAGTGAAAGGAATCGTGCCATTTTACATTACGGACTACGAGCTAACCATTTCCGCTTCGATTCACGCGCAATGGCTTCTTCTTACGGGATAAGAGGAGCTAAGGGTCGATCTTGATTTAAATAAAATGAATTATATACCAACACATACTCAATTGCATTTGCCTTCTTCTTACGAATCTCGAATGTATCGTTTTACATTCAATGTATTCATGCATCTAATAAATTGATTATTTTTCTTTAGCATATATTTTTATGAACAATACAGAAATTTGAAACAAAACCAGCATACTCCCTATAAAATATTATTTAATTTGTTATATACTATTATATATGATTTATTTTTCTACTTCTTTCTCTCACTTAAGATTTATGATCTGTCTTATTACCTTAATCAAACAAATAGGACTTACTTTTCTTACTTTTGTAATCATTAATTACAAAAACTAAGTGTTAGCCTCGATAAGACTAATAATTAGTACATAATGACAAACGTTAAAAAAAAAATAGTAGTTATTACGCACGAACCTTGAACAAAAGAAATTGGAATTTGTGAAATGCAATGCAATCGTTGAAGGTTAAAGGGTACACGCGACAAGAAAGCGGCAAGAATCAAAGGAAACCAAAGATATCATTATGTGTGGCGTTGTGTAAACGTTAGTATGTTTCCCTGAAATAAGTAAAGCGACACACTTATTCGTTGTAGTGATAAATGTCAAATATTATATACCTCAAATTATATATTTATTATTTTATTTTTACAGTGCGTGCAAATGGCGCACGCGTTAAGGCGCATATCTTATGCGACTTGTGAACCCCGACACGCTCAGTTCAGCTTTTTGGCACGAGAACCCAGGGCACATTTCAGTATCCAATACTGCCACTCGTTCGTAACCGAATCTGCAGAACAGGTAAGTTCATATTATCATCATGTTTATTTTATTACTTTATTTAAAAAAAAGAAAGGATCAAATTGTTACTCTAAAAAATCTTTTTATCTATAAAACAAACAAAAAACACAATCAATCGTCGGTCGAGAAAAAAAAATATCTTATATTTTCTGTAAATAACTTTCATACGATGACAAAAAAGATTCATTGGTATCCGTGAGACAGGAAAGAACATTATTTTATACGCTCGAAAAAGCGTTACAAAAATCTAAATCGTTTCGTCTCACACGTATACCTACCTACTTACCCCTTGGTAATTTCTTTTCAACGATGGAAGGAGCGAATGAACGGTACCAAAAAAAAAGACAAATCTCTTGGCGTTGATGTTAGTTTTTAAAACGAAAGGAATTGCCATTCTCGTCAGGTTTGATGGTCCAAGTAAGAAGAGAAAGGAAGGAGAGGAAGAAGCTGTCCTTGGTAAAATCGTAATAATGCATTGCTTATCCTCTAGGACAAATTGCTCCGTCACACTGAAAAGACAGGCTCAATGCGAAGGATATAACTCGACGATGAAATCCGTTACGCGAATTGCGAACGCTACAGGAATAACGTCCCAACCATAACAGCCACTCCACTCCACATCCGTAGAAACTCCTTTGGAATCTATTGCACGTGCTAAGTTATTACACCACAGTAAACCTTCCATCATTAAGAGAGTCAATGTTACGAAACTTATACCACTTCACGTTCAAAATGCAACTCTCACTCAACCTTGTAATAGAGTACTGCAAGGTACTTCATTACGATCACATCGTCAACTCGTAAAGCGTAACTTACACATCGATATTACGTAATTCTTAAAGCCATTGTATATTAATTCGATAAGCCTCGATGCGTATTGTTCTTTAATAAGTTCCATCCGGAATGTTATTCGAGTCCTTATTGTCTGGAAAATAAATTCCATATTGATTGTGCAAATAATCCATTGATGTATCGTTTTAATTATATCAAATAATTGACAATGAATATAACTAACAATGGGATGGTTAACCAACGAAATATAATTTTAAAAAGAAAACGATGTTTTTATAATAAATGAAATCATTCTATACATTCAAAGAATAGAATGGAACAAAGAGAAGAGAAATAGGAGATGAGGGTTAAAAGTAGCACGAACGGAGGGTGTACATGAGAGACCCATAAAGTCCGGGAGTCCTGTTTGCAGCTCGTTGCATCGTTGAACCGCCATTAGTCTTGGCATCGTGAACTCGGACTCTCTCTCTCTCTCTTTCTTGTGTACGCAAGCACGCGAGTACTCAACACATTGCAGAGACACCGCAAACACGAACCGCCACCCTCCCTTTACCCTTAGCCGCAAATACCGACACAACATCCCTAGCTCCTCCGTGGCTGTTCGCATAATCGACGATGATCCCTACCAAGGTGTCCTACTCTACTCGATTAAGCCTACAAACAGACTACGACGACTTATTCTACTCTTACCTTAGTCAATAACATAGTTTACGTCCAACATTAATACAAAGCTAACGAATGATCTTATTTATTCGTTACATTGTAATATGTAAATTGGAAAGAACGAATGATCCAATTCAAATGAATAGTCTAATAAAATGTATATAATATTCGCATTTAAAATTACCAGATATTATTGGTAGACGTTTGCATATAAACGAGGATATTACTACCGATCTTCTTAATGAAAATATACGACACGATCGAGAACGACAATAAAAATCGTATTATTGCATTAAGAGATTAAGAAAAAATTAAATTGGTCAATGTTTAATAAATTGTAGCTCTTAATTTAATGAAATGATTGTCTTAAATGAAACTTTCTTCTCCGAACGTAAGAGATCGTAACTCGTAAGTAGATCTATATAATATGACTATCTGTTGGCCAACGACCTTGACATTATCCGCAGCTTTCGCAGGAACTCTCGAGTTTGCTGTCTACGTGCACGAAGTGCTCCACTCATTAGGCCCTATCTCGTTCGGTCGATCTTCATTAGATATCACTTCGTCTAGACGCACCTTGCTTTCCACGAGACTTTTATTTGCTAGATTCTCAAAGGTTATACGCGTGCGCAGCCAGTTAATCTCTTGGAATTGAAATTATAACCTCGACGTAGAATCGTAGCAGACACCCCTTACACCGATTCTCGATAAATATCGCTTATCCAATGGATTCTAAAATACGATAATATTATTTGAAATGAATTTTGTTCGTGAAACGCGTTATCATTGAAATTGGACATAAACTTTGGAATGTCATAATATTCACCATCGTGTAATATTATTATGACAAGATTTTTGTAAACCTTTCTAAATAATATTAGCCATTTCTTATTGTCATTTATATTTTAACCGATCGTCAACAATTTTGATAAAACGATTTGAAAAAAAAGGATCGAGAACTCGACGTACTCGTTGATACTTTCCATCCCGTAAATCAGGATTAGAGAAACAAACGAGGTAGTAAACTCAATGAAAAGAAAAAATAAATATAAAGAGTGAAGAGACGCAATCGAAACACGCGACGACCACGACGACGACGACGACGACGACAAAGTTGCATGGATCCAGTAAGAGAAAAGTAAAATCCAGGAGTTCGAAACTTGTTTTGCCATTTCAAAGAGAGGATCGGCTTCTTGATCTTAAACGATACTTCAATCGTTGACGCGCTCACCATACTTTTTTTAAAGAAAAATATCAACTCCGTCACGCCCACTTCTGGTTAAAGTAATAGAAAGAGAAAGAAGGAAGCATTCAAATTTTTAAACAAAAAAAACGATATTATACGACATATCGTGCGAGTGTGTTGATCATTCACCGTTCATTCACAGTATCATCCTTCTACCCACGCATATATAATACACATACAAATAAATGTATAAAACTGTAAAATACAGGAAGAAAGCTACCGCTTTTTAATAAGGAAAAATGTCATAAACGTAAAAGGCAAGTAATGGAAAATTCAAAGGATGAACGATGAACATCAAACAACGGTGCTTTATACAACGGTACTCTATACCACATGTCATTGTACCCTTTTCTAATCGAAGCCTTATATGCTCGTATGACTTTCTATTCTAAGTAAATTATGTGCGTTGTTTATGTTAATATAATAAAATTAATTTTTCTGAATTTATATCCTTTCCAATATTGTAAAAGGTTCGATTCGTTAATATACTTTAATATTATACATTTTATCGGTAATATTTTATTCCAAATAATTTAAATCGATTTTCTCTATCGTATATTAAAAGTTGACAATTATTATCTATTTAATGGCAAATGCTAACGATAAGACAAGTTTTTATATATCTCAAAATTTACATATTAAATATATTCGCGACATTATTCTACGTATATCATTAAATAAAACCATATAGAAAAATATCTATCAAAGATTTTTTAATATAACAGTTTCCACACAGAAAAAAAGGTGTTAAAACTAGATGTAAAATTATACTGAAGATAGAGGATTATAAATTCATCTACTAATGTATCTAATAATAAGATGAAGGAAGAACTATCGAAAGATGATGTTCAAAGAGAGAAACAAACATGAAGGAATGCGACATGAGTTACAACGAAAGATGTCCGCTCGATATATCGCGATTATATAATCGAAAAAGTGCCGTCCCCGATATCCGTACGATCAACTGGTAGAAAAACGATCGCGCATCGTTTATGAAACCAGTTAAACCAGTGAGAGGGTTGTCCAAGCGAACATGGTTTGCAAGGTGTGTACTGCTCCTTTTCGCTCCGATAAGTATGCCGGCTTTGAATATCGCGGATGTACTCAGAGAAACTTGTAAAGAAAGCATATGTGGATAAACCATGTTCTTGTTTAAGTTTTATACGTAAACCACATGCGTTATGAGATAGTGTAATTGCCCTCATAAAATTGCATAACTCGATAATTTTTGTAAAGAAATAAAATAACAACCCAATTAGTAACTTATTTTTTTTTTTTCAATAATTTATCTTCAATATTTTAGAATTTTTCTGAAAAATTATTTATTCTAATAATTTGTCTGTTATTAATACACAAATAATTACAAATTTGAAATTACTTTTACATTTTATTTGAATGAAATTGCATAAATCGATCTCACTGAAATAATTAAAAAGAAAACCAATTTTAATCACATGCTTATTTTATCTAAAGTATTTTTCTAAAAAAAAAAATTAAAAATTACAATATTTTATATATTATTATGAGTAAGAAAAAAGATTACTTTTTGAAACGAGATTTATGAAAATATCTAAAATGCTATAAGTTAAAAGAAACAAACAAAAAGAAAAACAGAAAAACATCCAATAATGATCATGTTTTATCCGCAAGTGTTTTATGATGCTAATAAAAAAGGTAGAATGTTCTACTTGGGAGAAAATGGAAAAAAGGTAAAATCTTTGTCTCTCATGCGGCATACCTAGGAGTTCGGGAAAGCTCTCTCCAGGGAAATATTTCAGAATCTCAGTGACGTCGAGGTAGACATCGGCGGAATGCAGATCTTTCCTAATAAGAAGACGTAGTCGTAGGTAGTACGAGTAGCACCATTCATGGTTGCTGACTCATTGCGCCAGAAGATAGAAATAGAGATAGAGAGAAAAGATAAAGAGAAATAAAAGGAAGATATAGAAACTGAGAGAGAAAGAGAGGGAGTTGGGGGGTATGAGGGGAGAGAAAAGACATAGAGAAACAGACAGAGGGTTAGTAGTCTTCCGGTTGTCTATCGACTTTCCTCCGTTGTAACTTCTCTAGTTTCGACGTACATATCTACTTACATATCATCTTTTGACAACCTGACTCTTACCATCGGCTGTCAACCTGTACGTGGTCATATCCATGACAACAAAACCCGCTTGGTGGTCTTTTACTATCGCGATGATACTCCGAATGTATATACGGTGTACCATTGAAACATTACGAAACTATCTTCTGTCTTTACAAACATTTCAAATTCAGAACAGAAAATAATCAGTTATTATATATACGTTATGTATTATATAACGGTCTGTATTTTACATTATAAATTCTATTTCAAGGTTTATAAACAAAAGATGTATATAAAAAATTTAACTACGATGATTTGATGAATATTTTTTAACGATCGTTGGTATTGAAAGTAATCACAATGAAGTTCGTTAAAGGGAAATAAAACGAAGGGAAATCGTTTCATAGCTCTTTTTGCTCGATAGCAATAAAAGTATAAAAAAAAATCCAAGTTTATACGGGGGCGGGTTGAAGGACGGCGATGTTATTAAATGTTCGCGAGACAAATTTTAATACATAATTATTATGGAACTATATAGACTCTTTCACTCACGACGTTATATCGTACAAAGGACCCACCTTACAATGAGCTATACACAAAGATGCATTTTCTAACACGATAAAGTCTCGATTCCTTTATATATCCATCCTTCCAGTAACGTACTTATATATCCGTTATTATATCCGTACTTCCAGCTACGTAGTTTCGTAGCGTGGAATATTCGTTCGTTTCATACCAGATTCCTTCGGCCGTCTCTCTATTATGCGCAACATCACTTCTACCTAAAAGGATCCTTTATCACGTTCAAAACTCGATGTCAGAATTCGGTGTATGCCTCGCATCCTCGAAAATTACTCACAAATTTTACCGACTAATGAGATGGAAGTAACTCAAACAACAAAGAGATATACATATATATTTAATAAATGTTATATGTACGTATACACATACACGCTCATAAAATTCTCGAAATGGATACAAACGAAAAGTAAAAATTTCTCAACTAATTCAATTTAATTCAGTAACAGAAAATTCTATTATATTATTTTCATTCTATTCCTCACGATAAAATATTCACGAGAATATTTCGTTTCTTTCAATTACTATTACCGTACGATTGTAATTACATACTGACAATGAGTCTAAATAATGCGTGCATCGGTTTCTAACTTACGATTTTGTTTAAGAAGTACTTTAAAGACATTCTATCGATTAATTGCTAATGAGAAGATATTGCGCTACGCTTACGTGCATACATGCACCATATCATGTGCAAGCAAGATAGAGATAATGATAGATAGATAGAGAGAGTACGAAGACTAGATTTGCTCAAGCCGTTACTTGAATCTACTACCGTTCTATGTATCTATGTATTTACGTGCAACTGCTTCGGGGCATTGTAATCGCAATAGATAGCTACGTAGGAAGGATTTTCGATAATTGTACTGATCGATATCACGATAAGAGAAAATCGAATCGTTTAGAAAAGTCTATCCAAACGTAATAACATTTGAAGTACAAAGTCGACCGAAGAAAACTAAATTTCACGATAAATGATCAATTTTCGTTGTGTAATAACTTTGTTTGTTCTTCGAATTGCAATAAAAAAGAAATACGTCATTATTTTCAATTTAAACAAAAATTCTGATCAATCTATATGCAAAGAATAGGATGGTCCATTTAAATAAACCAACTTAAATTTGTTTTAAAATTATGGTCGTATTAAAAATATTTTATATTCAATTTAAATGGAATCAAGGAACCAATATCTGACAAGAATACTCTTTTCTTCAAGGTTATTTGTTTTTCGAATTTTTTTAAAGTCATCAATGTTTTTTTTCCCCACATAACTACAAATTTATGTGAATTTTTATTTTAAATACTGCCCACATGTTAACGCTTACGCAAAAGAGGTCAAAGGAAACCTTGACAATGAAATGTAACGATTCATTTTATAAAACCAGAAAAGTTAAAGAAATAAAAGAGAAACGTATCCTTCCTTTCGATTATTCATTCGAGTGTGAATTAATGCGACTATTGGATTCGAAACGAAAGGTCTATACACGTATTTCGGGTGTTTTACCTAATTGAGCGACTAATAGGTCGAGGAAAGTGCTGCCTCAACCGAGATTCATTTCGTCCTATTGTTCCTAACTAACCCTCAATTTTCGATGCTAGTACACATCACTACTCGATAGTCCTATTCATATTGCTTTCATTTAGAATTGATAGAAGTTACGTTTCATTATTGAAACAATCATAAATTAATTATAAATACATTTGTATACTAGTATTCATTTCGTACACGTGCAATAAATCATTCAACTATAATATTTGATTTAATCGATTTAAATACGATATAAATAAAAATATTGAATTGTAATAATAAAAATAATAAGAATAATAATATCGTTTGTAATCAGACGAAAATCATTAACTATACTTTAGCTAAAAATTATTCAATTTAAACTTATTACCCATTACTCCATAAAAATATTTGACAAGCCAATAAATCAGATTAGTATAAACGTTATTTAGTGACTTTTGGTTGATCGTGGACGATATATGCAAATTATGAGATAAAAATTGAAATAACACTTTTATCCTTTAAATTTAATTTACGACGAGAAAGAGAAATATGAGATTACGTATGTAAAAGTAAAGATTTTTTACACCAAATGATGTTAACGGTACAGATAACATATTATATGAGATGTTGGAAACTAGAAACGGCAAGCTCAGAAGACGTCGAAGAAGCGTATATTTTTCCACAACCAGCAGTTAGAAGATGACCGACGTTCTCGAGTGGAAACCAAAAGCTATTTGGTAACCAACGAGCTTAAAGCAGATGAAGTCTTTGAACTGCCCTCGAGAATACGAGTGTTTCGTCTTTTACCGCGTTTACGGACTAGACTCAAAGAGACGAAAAACTAACAGCTAGCATGTAAATATTGTTCGCAAAATATTCTACGTAAAATGAATATATTATTTAATATATATATATATATATATATATATATATATATATATATATATATATATTTTTATTTATTTATTTCAAGTATATACGTAAAAATAATGTTTTTTAATTTGTTTTTTTGAATAATAATCATATATCATTATTTGGAAATAAATAAAGGATGGTATATAACGGATTATAAAAAGTGTAGAATAATTTAAAAAGAAAATTCGCGATTATAATTCGTTGAAATCGTACGAACCAGATATTTTCTTTTTACGAAGAAAGTAAAAGATGATATAAAAAGTCGTTTGCGCTGATCGCGTTCGTACCTGAAACTTGGTGAGCAAAAATTCACCTTTACAAGGCAGGTTTCGCAAAGAAGCAGCATTATTTAAGATACATTAGTGTGCTAACACAAATATCGAAATTTAAGCATAATGCTTGCAATATTTCGAGATGTCTGCTAATGCGAAATTGTTATATCGTCATTAGATATTATCATTAAATTTGATCATTTTATTATAACTTTAAAAAACTTTAAATAATATTTTCAAAATCTATTTTCCTATCTCTTTTACTAAAATGACACTTTACAACAACGAAAAAATCCTTTTTTTGAAATATTCATATACTTCATAATAAAACAGAACGC
Organism: Polistes dominula; assembly: GCF_001465965.1. Next base: position 2,219,284 of record NW_015148973.1, on the reverse strand, counting down.
GTTTTACATGATCTAAGAGAAATGATTCGAATAAAATAATTTTCTGATTATTATTATAACAGAATGTATTTATGTGTCTTCTCAAATGATAGAAATTCGAGTCAACAGATATTGAAACGTTCGAGTTATGAGAAGCAGCCAATAATTTTCACAAAAATAATCAAAACAGAGTATCAACTAACATATGTCGACATTTGTTATAGAGATAACTAAATAAACCATATCCAAAGATAATAATTATTCATAGTACGTGGTTTTCTTCCTTTCCATTCAATATAAAATAATTAAGTATTAATAAAAAAAAAAAACGTTAATTATCGAGCAATTCATCTTAAATCATAGTAACGTAAATTGTTAAGATACTTCACGTGGTAACTTAGAATTCAGAGATTTTGAACGATATTCTCCTGATTCCATCAACGACGTTACCAAACTCCAAGAAACAATGGAACGTGAGAGACGATTGGTTCTATAGTAAGCTATATCGATGCGAGATCTGACCACAGAATGCTTGTCAGTATCGATGCTTTCACCACAATCATTCACGACACGCATCACGTAATTTACATCCACGAGCTGGCACCTAAACGTTACGGCTTGTTCATATTTCTGAAACAAAATAATACGAATAAGTTACTAAAATATTATTATTTAAGATTCAATGTTGTATAAATCTAATCTATATTATTATACCAGTTAATAATCATATTTATATCTGTCAATATTTAAACTATCAAATATGCTCAAACATTTCCAAGAGCTAATCCTTTATTTTATAAACTATTTAATTAGACGACATAAAAATTACCTGTAAAATAATATTGTAGTTAATATGATTAAGACAAAGATTTGTACAATTATCATCCCCAAATAATAACGAAATCAAAACCAAAATTTACTAATTCAATTAATTAATAGTCCTTGTAATAATGCATTGATACATCAATAATACGAATATTAATATACTATCGATACGAATATGACCATTATATAATAATAATATAATTCACATTAGTGTTGAATAAGAGATAATAAATTTTAATAACAACACATTTCACTATAATAATCACTAAATTAATATGATAGAATCATGAATAACGATATTGAGTAATCGAAAGGTAAACCGCAAAATGTATGTTCCGAAGGTTTATTCCCGCTGTGTTCAATGTAATTCGAACCTGCAATAAAATACACGTATACATTGTTTTCTCACGAGTTACCTTTGGTTATAGTTTCCGACGCAACATTCTTCCTTGAAATCTGAACGAAAACTAACAACGTTATTAATTGTTCATCTGCTTCGATCTAGAACGTAAACAAATTTATCCTATCAACTAATAAAACATCAAACATCGTCTTTCCAAACAAAACATGTCTCCGAATGAAAAACATAGAATGTAAACAAGTAACGTGTACTAAAGTAAAAATGTTTAAACCTTCAAATATTACAATATCCCATTTTTTCTAAAAACTTATTCTCGATTTTATAAAATTTTTAATAATAGGATATAAAAAATGTACCCATGTGAAATAATTATTATTTTATTATTAATATAATCATTTTTATTATATTATATATATATATATATATTTATTATATCATATTTATCATATTTATATATTTTTATTATTATTATTATAATCATTTTTTAATAAAAAGATATTTATCTATAATATTTTCTTTTTAATAAAAAGAAAAAATTTATTACATTGAAGGAGGATGGGGGACAATATTCGAAGTGAAAATAAATTCTCTTGCGGTACTTCGGCATGGTTATATCGTAATATTTCGAACCTAGAAGGTTAGTGGTGGGTGAAATTGAGCGGTTTGCATGACGGCTCGCGATACTTGCTATACGAGTAAGAAGCACAAGAAGTAAGATACTTTTCCGTCGATCAAGAAAGGGAGGAAAAGGATAGGTAGGTACCGTCAAGTACCTATATCTACCAACCTACCTACTTATCTAAATGTATACATATATACATAGAGATACGTATATGCGTCTATTGACTTCCCATGTGTATCAATTATTCAGGCGAGAGTCTCTTTGAATAATTCATCGCGATTTCGAGCTTATAAGTTCGGGCGAAGCCGCGATCGTGGACTAACCCGTTTACCTTCGTCTTAGCATGCCGAGCTTCGTGCCCCTTTCCCCTTGCCCCTTTCCCTTTCCCTTCCGCCATCCTCTTTCTCATCTCTTTCCTCTCACATTTTCAAGAAAGAAAAGAAACTACACTCTGCGCTCACCTGCGGTTCTCCATTCTTTTCGATCGACTACGTGTATCGAGTGTCAACCGAAAGACGCTACGTGCTGTAGAAAGAGGAAAGATCTGCACCCAACAGGATTGGCAGACGAAAGCAAACGAAACGAGGTACCAACGACGATAGAGAGAACTCCAAAACCCTCTTTTCTCTTTCTCTCTCACATGCATGCACAAACACACACACACAGACACACACACACTTTGCGATGATCATCAAATTACATTATACGTACTTATGCTACCACCCTTTCTCTCTTGGATGCTAACGTGTATACACCAAAGTCAAATTAAAACAACTATTTGAAATTCCCTACACGAAGTTAGCTCAGGGCGTAGAGAATATCCGGTGGCGTTAAAGGTTTATCGGAAAGGATTTATTCTTAGATTCCCTACGAATTTAAGATGTATTTATTCTCGATGTTTTTAATATTAATTGAAATAAAAGTTGTTTTGATTGTTGTTTGGTAAGGTGAGGAATTAAATGACAGTGAAAAAAAAAATAATATGAAAGTGCGAAGTCGCGAAGAGAAGAGACCAAAAAAAAAGAAAGAAATACAAAAATGATCGAATTAAGATCGGTCTCGAAAGTTTCCTTCTTCCTAGGTAATATCTTGGAAAGAAAGAAAACGCAAGGAACTCTTCGAGGTAGGGGAGGGAAAATCTTCAAGACGAGGAAGAGAAGGAGAAAGTCGAAAGTTTGAGACAACGAACTTTTGCAAAAAGCGCAAGGAGACACAAAACACGCGCGAAGGCCTACGGTCTATCATGGTTCCGGAGCTTTTCAAGTTCTCCTCTTTCCACCGAATAACCCCAACCTTCACTTTTCCCATTCTCTCTCTCTTTCTTTCTCATTCTCTTTCTCATCCTTCTACTTCTTGGAAAAGCACGATGATCTAAAAGCCTCTTCCTGTTGTCTAGAAAGATACTGCAGCTTCGAAAGGCCGCTGGCATTGAAAAGGACAAGGGCGGAATTCTTCTTGGCGATAACATGCCGAGGTGACGAGCTGAAGAAACAGAAAGAAATGTATGTGTGTGTCTGTGTGTGTGTTTGTATGTATCTAAAGAAAAAGGAAGAAGAAGAAGAAGAAAACAGACTATGAAATCTTTCGAAAACTGGAGGATAGTAGACTTTGCACTTGAAACTTTATGCTCGGACTCCGTCCGCTTCCCGTGCAGTCAATTCGAATAGCACTCTGTGGATTAAAGTTTAAATATCTTCAGGTGAATTAGGAACGTCGTTACTCCAGAGACTCATCGAAAGGCATCCAGTCCTCGAATGTGTAGGTAGAAAAGGGACGAAGAACGAGAAGAGGGCGGATTCTCTAATCGGAACTTAACACCAGATTCTCTAGAACCTTTTCTTCTTGTCTCTCAGGTATATTCTATGAACTCACTAATTTCTTCGATATTACTCACACCGACGAAAGAAAATCCACCTCATTGACCTAGAATATTTTCGATACTTTTGATATTGATATCAAGATAATGAAATCAATTTTTAAAACTTATTGTCAAGCATAGTGAACAATCAATGTTATTTAATTGTTATAACAAAAAATGATATTCTTCAAAATAAGAATATTTTTACTTTAATTTATGAATTAAATAGTTGAGAATCTTATTAAGATTTAGTTCAGATATTACAAATATTTTCTCCCACAATCTACCATTCACGTTTTATTATACATTGAACATCATTTCAATGTGTATGGTTATGTTAATTCTTATTAACAAAATATTGATATATTCAGTTATTTAAATATCTTCGAAATACTCTTTTGAACGTTTTTTATAATTAATCTTTTTATTATTTTTTGTTTGTTTATTTTCTATGTCATACTTACTACTATTATCATTATCATATTATTATTATTGTTAAATTTTATATCCCTTCTCTACCACAGATCCCTCTTATTTCCATCTACGTTTTTTTTTCCTACACACAGACCCTTTTTTAAATTTAGCCCCCATTCTTTCCTTAATTTTCCTTTCCTCGAAAATCAGGCAGCACGATATTTGAATATTTTCTTTTAGTCCTGAAAAATCTCTACTCCTACGCTTTACAAACACAAAGAAATAAAACATACATCAAATAAATTCCCAAGTTACTTATCGTATTCAGAGTCAGAGTCTAACTCATATTGCTTCCTAAATATTCCTGAACATGACACGTAACACATAGATAATTATTTAAATAAACTTACAAAGCACAATTTGATGTTGAATTCAATCCAGGAAATATACTCTTGAGGAACAAGAATTAAGAAGAGAAAAATAGGAAAAAAAAAAGTTAACGTAAACGATTTTGTTCATGTCCTTTATCTCTATAGAAATAAATGATAAGTGATGCGAGTTGACATTTTCGAGAGACAAGGAATTCATAGACCTCGGAAGAATCGCGCATCTTCATAGAAGAAGCACCATTGCATAGAAAGTTTCATACGATTACTCGTGAAATGGGTCTCGAGCAATCGGCGATGTAGACGATCCACTTCACGTCTAGGTGAAGAGTCTTCTCAAAGCCTCCTGCCAAGTAAATAAAAGGTTCAATGGTCCACGTTGTCGTTTCGGAACGACAAGAAAATATCTCGAATTCCTTCCTTCGTCTTCTCAACTTCGTATTCTTCCTTTTTTCGTAATCTCCTTCATCTCCAACTCCTTTTGCTCTTCCTCTCTCTCGAATTTTTTTTTTGTTTCAAAGGGCATGAAACGAAAGAAAAAAAGAGAAAGACGGAAGAAATCGAAGTTCAATGTCTACGAAACTCAATGAATAACGAGTTGAAATCGAAAAGAACGCATTGTACCCATCTGAAACCAAATGGAAATAAAAAAACAACAGGATCCTGTTATAAAATCTTGTTCAAAAAAGGAGGAAATAAATATAGTTGAATTTAGGACTGTTCTTGTTAATGAAACAAAGTTTTCGTTAAAAGCAATGAAGTTGTATATTTATTAGTTGTAGTTTTATTTTCTTCAATCCTTTTTATTTAAGAAAATATAAAAAATTCGAAGAATTATAAACTGATGTTTTTTTTTTCACTAGAAGTTAAACATTTTTACCAATAAATTTAAATTATTTTGGAGAATATTTAATTAATGCGATTTCCGATGTAATTTAACTCAACATTAAACTCAATGACGTCATGTAATTTTTCCTCTTCCAAATGATATTAACTTGTTCATCTTCATCGTCTCTTTTTCTTCTTCCTATTTTTTTTTTATCTTCCTTTTTTACTTCCGCATCTGGAATATAGTTAGAGCGTTTACTACTTGAACATGGAAATGGTTCCGTTATATTCACTCTCGGAAGATCATAAATAAGAATGGTTGAATGCAAACCAACTGCGGTTTAAAACAAATGGCTATTATTCAAAAACGACAACACGTAAATTACATGATGAATATTCCTTACTTAAACGATAAATTCGACTTAAAACAATTATGTGTGTGTGTATATATATATGATATTACAATAAGGAATAAGATATAATTAGGAGGAAAATCAACAAGATACATGACGTATCGCTTTGCGGTCTATTCAAAGAAACCCATATACGTACTTACTATAAAATAATCTTATCCCAACAATTATTCTTTTTCATTCCTAACAAATTTCAGAGTTCTTGTCGAATTAAGTTACATCAACGGAATGATAACGGTTGATTTTTTCTAACCAATCTCGACAGCGTGACATAAGGAACTATAATAAATGGGCTATTAAAATAAAAACGATAAAATAAACGACTCATACGAAGATGTCAGAACGTTGAAAATTTTCCCCGGTTAAACATCTGGAAACGTTAAAATCCACATGTATGTCTTGGAAAAAAAAAATAAAGAACATAGAAAAAGTAAGATAGAAACTTTAACGATGTAAGTATTTTTAAACTGGAGGAAAAGGAGTCAATTAATATTCGATGATAGTAGTAGTCCGAGTCGTGGAGCTATGCAACGCGAAGAGAAATCTCAGAATTCCTTCGTGATGCATCTAACTCGTGAACACGTAGACTTGAAGATCGTATAATTTTTCTCGCGGATAAGGAAGTCATCTAACTGCCAAATGTCAAGAGAAAGTTTCCTCAATAAAAATCGATCTATAATCATTATAATGATAATTTATCAAAGAAAAATATCAAATGAATGATTAATAATAAAATAAAAATAACGAAAATATCTGTAAAAAAAAAAACATAATTATTCTGTCATACGAATTTGTTCAGTATTCATTTTATTTAATGCTTTAATTAATCCCACACAATGAATTTGAATTGAAATAAGTTTAACGGATAGAAGAAACGATTAAAGGTTTATTCGCTGCTAGTAAGAGTAGGTACATGCACCCGGTGCATCAATGGCGATCATCGCTGGCCCGGAATGAAGTCGGCCTTGGCATTCCCGCACAGATAATACTGTAGACTAATCGAAGAAGAAACCAACGTATAGGTACGTTGCTCCCCTTCTTTCCAACGAGCTAGCCTCATTTTCTTTTTTATCCACTGAGATCTCAGCTCACCCTGATGTTGCTGCTGCTACGTTCTACACCTATCGTTTTATGTAAGTACAAGAAGATGATGAAGAAGATGATGAAGAAGAAGATGAAGAAGAAGAAGAAGAAGAAAAAGGAGAAGGAGAAGGAAGCAAAAAATTAAGGCAAAATATCTACGAAATATTATAAGGATCAAACTCGAATCTAAAACGATTCCTTGAAACATTCAACGACGAGAAGAGTAAAAGACTACTACTAGCGGTGGCGTGCGACTATGTTTGGCATTCGTAAACGTTGTAGTTTTTTCTAAACTTTGATTACTTCACGTTGGTTAAAGTTTTCTTGCGAACAGCTATACGACGACGAATACGACGACGACGACAACGAGAGATGAGGATGTGAAAGACATAGGAGAAAAAAAGTAACATCCTCATTCGCGAACGAGTCTCTCAAACTCGCGAGAAGAGAAACACGAATACACACGCCAGTGCCGTGAGCAAGGAAGGAGGATCTTGTCATTTATGACAGGAATTTCGCTCGACGACCTCCGGCTTTAACACTGTACGCGTTCGAAGAATGCCAACAAGCACGAGGAATATCTGTTATTTTTATCGACGATCAAATTACTATAAGCTCTCTCTCGTGGTAAAACCATTTCAAATCCAACTAACTCTTCAAAACCATTCCTATCATTTTTTTTTCTCTCCCACTAATTTAATGTAATTTTCTACAATTCGAAATTACATTTACTATTATCGGTTAGGTCAAAAAGTGTTAATTCCTATTAAACATGTAAACGTTTGTATGTTATATTTCATCAACAACCAAAAAATATCTTTGAGATCAATAAATGTGAAAAGATTCAAACGTTCTTTTTTTTTAATATTTTCATTTTATTAAAACATTAAATAAAAATTGGATTTTTGAAAATATATATATATGTTATTCGACAACCATACATTATATACACTGTTCATCGTGAAAACGTAATAATCGATGGTTCTTCCGCAATTCCTTATGATAATAATCGTAATAAATAAAAAATTATTGCCACTTTTAAAGATTCTCCAAAGTTTATTAAAAAATATATCAAACCGTGATAAGTAAGTAAAGTCCGTGTTGGAATGCAAATGTACGCAGAGCAAAAGTTTCCTTAACATATTCATCCAACAGTGGCGGACAATAATTTTCGTTCTTTGTAATAAGGCAGATGGGCCCATCAAAATTTCGTCATAATTTCTTGGGAGAAACTTGAAAGAGCTTCCTTGAATCATAACGCGCCGTTATCTGCATAACCGATTGCACAAGATGTCCTTATCTTTCAAATCTTCTTCTTTCTCTCTCTATCTCTCGTTCTCTCTGAATTCTTCCCAAAAGAAACAAGAAGGCAAGACGATTTATTAACGTATGCACGACCAAATTCCAACAATGTATGACTTATTATTCGTTAAAAAAATATAACTGTGAAATCAATGATTAAACGATAAGATGATAAACAAAATTTCATAATTTATATCTCGCGATTTTTAAGATTTTATTTAATTTAATCTTATTAATGTACTTATAGTCATTTATATCGCAGTATGACTATAATAATGCTAAATAATTAAAATTTATCCAAATGAAAAAAGGACATTTTCAACGAGAGAAAAGATCACATTACTTTTCTGAAATTCATCAAATTATTACCAAAAGGGTTAAATTATTCATATTAATAAAATTAGCAATCTTCTAATGTTACGACTTAATTTAGACGCTTTTAACTTGAGATAAATGACATTAGAAAAACAAAGATCCCAAGAGAATATCAGCTGACGTTGTTTTTCCAACCACATATCCGGCTGTTTCATGGCTTGGAAGATGCCCTAGTCACTGAATTACCGTCCTAATTGAATTTAGGAACGGTGCAGGGTCCACCCAAGCAGAGAATAGAACTTCCGTCTTGGAGTAGATCGCCTCGAAGGGAATCAGGTCAATAAAGGGAATATCTTCCTTCGAGATCTCACATAACCTATTGCTAAGCTTCTATCGCATTGAAATTCGAATCTGACAACTTGTATAATCGAATTAACGTTCATTGATCATGAATCATTCGTTTGACCTTAACCTTAACGTATTCGAACAAGTTTATACAAAAATAAACGTGTCATTTTTATCGTTCCTTAAAGTATGAGTATTTCTAAGAAAGAAAGATTTAGCAATTATGCATACCGAAAAACAGATATTATCGATAGAAAAAGATCGTTAAGGTCGTAAACATAGACTTAAGAAACTTCGTGATAAAACCTCGAGGGAATTAGCTTTCCTACCATATAAAAAAAGAACCCCTCTCGACTTTACGACCTATCAGCAAGATACGGATGACTGCTTAGACTAACTCGAGCAACGAACTCCGAACTAATTTTTATCAACGACAGGATAATATCAAAGAATGATACTTTTCTTTCCATTCACCTGACTTTCTTTTACCAGGTGTCTCACGGTATTACTCATTCCATCCAGTAGTGTTTAACATTGTTAATATATTAAAAAAATTTCACATAACATTAATTAACTAAATTTAAATCATAATTTAAATCATTAACTAGAATTTGTTGAAAAAAGAGCAAGGTGTATTACAATAAATAATTTAATATGTGCATAATATTATACGAGATATAACAGGAAGTGAAATTTCTCCCGGAAATACAGAAATTATTGCAAATGGCAAAGTCCTCTTCTTCTCGACGACGCACGACGTCTCTAAGAAGAAGGTACGTAGCACCAAAGGGTAGTTCATGCCGGAGGGAGGTCAAAGAACGCGAATCGCAAACTCATGCGATCGGGGCGATGCTTCTCTCTTGGAGCACAAGTATAAGAGAGAGAGAGAGAGAGAGAGAGAGATTGAAAGAGAAAGAGAAAAACAGAAGATCTAGTAAGAGAGTAAGAAGGACGAAAGACGGCGGGTATTCGCCAGCTGCCGTTGAACGTGTTCAATGCCGCAGTTGGAGCAAGAAAGCGGTCGAAGAGAGAAGAGGTCGGTCGGTCGATCGGTCTGCTGGGTTTCGCGCCTTGGTGGGGGAGGAGTGGGGTTGGAGGAGAAGGAAAAAGAGGAAGAGAAGGAGAAGAAATAAGAGGAGAAGGGGAGAAGACTCGAACACAGTGTGGGCTGGCTGGTTCCTTCCTCGATGCCTGGCTTGCTTGCCTGCTTGCTTGCCTGCCTGCTTGCTTGCTTGCTTGCTTGCCTGCTTGCCTGCTTGCCTCCTCTTTCAGAGACTTCAGTTCTCTCTCTCTTCACGTACCGAGAAGGTATCGCTGTTAACCGCCGCTACGACCGGCTAGAAAGCCGATTTCCCTCTCTCTCTCTCTTTCCCATTCTCTCTGGTTAGTTTCCTTCTCTTCTCTCCTGAAATATCCTCTCGGCGTATTTCAAAGATAGCTCTCGTGAAAAAAAGAACGGTGAGCTCGATGCTTGGATAGAAATTCAGTTAACAGTGCGATCGAAGTTAGATCAATCCCTTTAAGTTTATTATAGTAGATATACATGTACGTGCATGAGATAAATGTGTGAATTAGATAAGTGTTATTGAAATATGATTTAAAAAAAAAACAATAAAAATAACATGATCAAACATTGCAAATGTTATTATACGATGAGGAAAAATGATCAAATTGTTATCGAAGATAGTTACTACGAATATGATACGTAGGTGAAGAAAAAAATCGTATCTACTTTTCGAATGAATATATATAATATTTATTTAATACAAATGAAAAACACGTGTGTATATATTAAAAAGGTGAATTATTTGGGAGGATCGAGAAGAAAGTATGACGCGTATTCGCGAGAAAAATACGACAGGGCATCGAGGATCGCATTACCGATCTCTACATCTGCACGTAGAGAGAAGGCCTTAAAGCGAAGAGGAAGGTGAATCAACTCGAACGGAAAAACGCGCTTCTCCTTCTGCATCCTGCGACGGGAAAAACGTGCTAGTGGGGGAAAAAGAGAAAAAGAAGATCTTTCTCTCTCTCTCGGTCTATCTATCTCTCACTCTCTTTGGTACGGATAAAGAGAGAAAGAGAGATAGAGTGCTCTCGAGAAAGAGCAGGAGCCAGAAGCGGTGGATCCGGCCGAGTTGACAGTCGAAAGGCGAGCCAACGGAGGCTGGAACTCGCGAGTGGAACTCGTTAACCGGTTTCCGCGGATCGGCATGCAGAGCGACACCTAGTATATTCTTCTACGTGAGCCCATCGAGCGTATCTCCCTTGATCCTTCCTTCTATCCTCTTTCTCTTTCTTTCTTCCTCTTATTCTCTCTCTCTCTCTCTCTCTCTCTTTCTCTCTTTTCTTTTTTCTTTCTTTCTTTCTCTCCCACTTTAACAGTCATTCGTACGAAGGGACCGGTATTTTGCCGATCATAGATTAATATCGTCACCTGCAAAACGATAATAATAATAGTATCGTTAGAAGGAATAGGAACTTATTCTGCCTCAATCTTTCTAAAGAACAGAACAGAACAGAACACGTTCTCGACAGTTCGAGAAACTATTTTTGAATTTTCCCAATTCTTGAGGGATAAAAGGAAAACAAGCACAGTAATCCGTAAGTTTCTGGATTTAGAGACGAATTTAACCTATTTCGAGAAGAAGTTAGTGAGAAAGAGAAACAGAGACGATTAGAGTGAATCGCACACATACATATATATATATTTATATATAAGTATATTTCGTTTCGAAGAAGTCAATTTTCAAGAAACACTTGAAACTTCAACTAAGTTCGAATTTCAAGAAAGAAGAATAAGAAGAATACGACGAGGACGGGAATATTCGAGGCCTTCGAGGGGAGAATTCCAGACAAATTCTCGAAGACGACTCCGTTCGGATGCTCAACTTATATCTCGGAGAGTTGAGAAGGCGCCGCGACAATTAAAGTGGAAAGTGTGCCTCGTCGTGTGCTAAGTGCTGGTAGATGCTACTACCATCCGAGTTGGTGGTGCTCGCTATGTAACACGATTTAGAAAGTGCCTTAAGGTGTGCCGTGAAACGTGTGTAAACTAGCTTCGCACGAAAACTAGTCGATTGGGAATATATACAAGAATTTAATGTGAGACCGTAAAAAAGGTTACTTTTTTTGTTCCTTTCTTATTTCTGTTATAGTTTTGCGGTTTTGTTTTTTTTTCGAATAACGTATAAAAAAGAATATTTCGGATGAAGTTGTAGTTGTGCCACGAAAAAAAAAAGAAAACAAGAAACGTAATTTTCGTTAAATCGTTAATGAAGAAGAAACGATAGCGTCAGTGTGGAATCGACGAGGAGGTGGTCGGCGGTATCGTCGAAAGGATCGTAAAGGATCGGAGGAGAAAGGGCTGCGAGTACGAGTCTCGAGTTCGAAGACGAAGCGGTGCAACAACGGTCGTCGTGGCATGAAGAGGTTCGTACGCGGACGTAAAATCCTGGCCGCATTCTCCGCGATTATGGGACGCCTTGGAAAGGGCTCGCAAAACGCAACACGGCCCATCTTCAGGGTACATTATCGTAAACTCGTTGACGAGTACTCGCAGCAACAGGAGCAACTCAAGTTTATGCCAGCACTACCAGATTACATGTCCTATTGTTGCTGTCGATGCGGTCATACGCAAAAACTCAAAGTAAGTTCGTTTTACTTAGGAAAGATGAACGATTACGAGTCAATCACGAATCGAAGGCGAGTAACGGTAATCGATAAATTTACGGTTAGTTCGTGTCCATAGGAATTTATTACTGCTTTCGACAGACTCGTTGAAATCATTTTTTTTTTTACGATGACAAGCACCGACAACCTATGTTAAGAGAATACTTCTATATTGTATAATACAAATTTACGTAGGATATAACCAACATTAGATCGTTTTATAATAATGAGAAATCGCTTCGTAACTTTCAAACGGTACGATCTTTACGAAGGTATAATACGACTAGGAAGTCGAAGAAAATTGTGATCGATTAGAAGAAATAGATTAACCATGCGAATGATTATCTAAAATCTCGTAAGATTAAAACTACGTAGGTAAGATGGAAAATTGAATCGTTGCTTTCTAACATTTACGTAACAGTATAATGTACATATACACGAATAATACATACACATATATATCTATGATAATATCGAATATCGTTATAGCCGTCGTCGATGTTATGCGAACTTTCACGTTGGCTTATTTAGCTGTCTAAAATATCTAAACGATGTCGAGGTCTAAAACGCCCACTTGAAATACGATTAAAGCACGTAAGCGAACATGACTCTCTTCCTTTTTTTCTTATTGGAGGACAAGAGAGGAACCGTTAGTGGATGAGAATAAAACAAAAAGGGCAAATAAAAAAAGGGGTTACTCGAATGGCCGAATCTTCTTCTTCTTCTTTTTTTCTTCTTCTTGAAAGAGAAAAGAAAACATGAAATATATTTAAATAGTATACATATATACGAAGTTACAAACACCATACGATACAAGTTAACTTTCACGCGAGCATGCGATAAGTTGCGTCATTAAAAACGATCCCGAAGTGCCGTTCATGGCATCTGCTGTTTTATCTTCGATCTATTTGCCTCCGAACGAACTCTAACCGCTAATCCAAAGACGAATACTATTACTACTATTACTACTACTACTACTACTACTGTTGCTACGACTATGACGACGACCTGCAAATCAGCAAGCACAGTATGTACCTCTCACGGTATTAGCGAATCGCGATTAGCTCGGGGTACCGCAATATGACCTCGAGTGTGTCGATGCTTAAAGTAAAGAAGACCGTCCATCGAAAATGCTTCTTCTTTAAAGTCTTCGGAAAATAAGTGTAATTTTTATTGCTTGGCAATGACTATACAAGTTGCATCTTAACCGTTAAATTTCATGTATCGAGAGATAAATATATAGTAATAGATCAAACAACAAATATTACGTGCATGTTCGTAAAAAAAGAAAAAAGGAAAAATAATATTTTAATTAATTCATTCAACATTTAAATTTATTCTACGAACAAACAAACAAATGATTAATAAGTACGAATATTTTATTGATCTAACGGAATAACCAAATTTCAAAGATTAATTCGAAATTTATCTGAGAACTGATTTATATCTTTCGATGAAACCAGATAAAAATGAAACTGATCGAAAATTTCGTAATAATTGCAATGCTCACTTCGATCGTTCAAAATGCACGCAAAAGACTAAAGGCTAACCTTAGTAATACTATGATCTAAGAAAGAGAGTAAGAGAGAAGTAAAGAATGTAAGAGGGGGAAGGGGGAGAAAGAGATAAGTCGTGGGATCGGACGAACACATTCCTCAAGCCCCTATAGCTACTCGTGCCATGGGAGATCGCTTGCTTGTTCTTCTTCTTGCCCCTTTACCGATAGACAACCACCATGGTGCTGCTATTTTAACAACGGCCTGTCTCTTTTATGATCTTTTACCGTATCATTTGAGCAGTCTTTCACTGTCGCGTTAAAACACATAGAAAGTGAATAAAAAAAATTCATCAACTGCGTGACACGATGACGACAACATTTTTATTAATGTTAACTCATAATTATGTTAACGCAAACGAGGATTGAAACAGTTATTTTCAAAAATATAAAAAAAAGTACTTTTATTCGTATTTTCAATATAATTAAAAAAGAATTCGCGTAGCCTTGATCCGCGATAGAAATAGAATTCGTATTATCATGTGAAAAATAATCAATTAATTCACATATAGAATGAGTGTTCCTAAAAATCGTACACCGTTAGATTTACTAAATTTTTATTTTAAAAGGCTATTGATATAGTGTGTTTACTTAGAAACATTGAAACAAATGTATTTTAGTTTAAATAATCCCAAATAATTATTAAAGTACAGTACAGTGTTCAATTTACCTTAATTAATTAATAATTAATCGATGAAAATGTCTATTGGTGATTAAAAGTACGAAATATATTTTCGGAGTACCGTCCTCCTCGAAATTCACCTTCAAACTAGCACGTTGTCCTCTATCAAAAATCTTTTATTTAATGTTGTCTATATGATTTTCCGAACGTTGCGCATGTGTGCAACTATGTGAAGTTCAAAACTTTTTAAACCATCCACGTATTTATAGATAAATTTGTATAAAACTTTTTACAGTCATTCTGTACACTAAAAACTTGAGTCGTATCCATGCTATAAAAATATATTCCTTGTATACACACGAATACATCAGCTGACATTTATCTCTTTTCAAAGATATTGTCCAAATGAACGAACAACTTGTTCTGATAACTGTGATCCAACTGTACACAATTTCATGGATGAATTATCACGATGAGGGAAGTCGTAATCGTTGAAACATCCTGTAGATACATAGAATGCCTTGCTTTGACTGCTGTATCTTACAAAGATTACACACGGTTATCGCTTTATCACACAAAGGAAACACTCGGTGGTCCTCTATCGAAAACTCGATCCAAAGTGAGCACTCTTAAAATTAAAGAAGCAAGCTGAATAACGTAAGATTTTTATTCGAGTAAAAGGAAGAAGTTTTCATCGCGTTGAATGGGATACAACTTACAAGATTCAATATTATTATGGTATTCAATTGAAGAGTACGTTTATCCCTGTAACATTTGCAATATCAATATCTTACTTTTCTTTTTTTATATTTTTCTTTTTTCTTCTTTTCAAATGTTCCCTCGCATTGAGTATAATTTAGAAAAACCCACTCGTCGTAGGAAGATTAAAAGGTTAACCGAGAAAATGGGAGAACGTTAATCGTCGACACTTGAAACACGACCTTACTCAAAAAGCACGTTAGGTGGAAAAGACAGCAAAGAGTTTAAAGAGCATCGTTTCAGAGAAGAGTCTCCAGGAAAAGGAGCTTACCACCGAATATATCTATCTATTTATATCTTTTTCTCTCACTCTCTCTTTATCTATTTTTTTCTTTCTCTTTCTTTTTCTCTTCATTTCCTTTTATTCGCAGTTTCACATCGTATTACTCTGGAGAATCAGCCGGAAACATAATTTTCTGTCGTTTTCCTTATCTTCGTGCTTTTAATTGTTCACCATTTCGTAGAAAGTAGTAAAGGAAACTTTAATTCGTCGGTTTATCCGAACGATCACAGATCGTTAGATTTGACCGAAGATAAAGACAAAACGATCGAGACACGGTACGGTACAGAGAATTTCAACAAATTTACATAATTAAATTGCCTAGCTCATTGTTATTTCCATGGCAATAAATTTATTTAATCGAACAAACCAAAAAAAAAAAGAGATTATACAGAAAGATGGTAGATATCGAATTTATCGAATACATTCATATATGATATAAAAGAAAATAAAGAAAAGTAATGCTCGTTACGAGTATCCTTTTTGCTTATGCTAAATGTAACTACGAGGTTCTTCTAAATCCAATCTGAATCTAAACTTACACAATATCTATGATTCGACGAAATGTTAGTAGGTCTGTAACAGGTCATTATTTTATTATACAATCAAAGGAGATTGATAAAAGAAAGAAATTCTCATTGCATTTTCATTCACACCCATAATCACGATGCCCTTAACGGAGTAACGTTCAACTTCTAAGATTTTCAAATTGCCTAACCATCTTCTTTTTCTTCTTTTTCTTTTTCTTAAAAAACAATCTATCGACGAAGGATACTCGGACATTCTCCTCGTAAACTATAAAAAGGAAAGGCAAAAAATTTCATTTTCATCGACGTGACAAAATGAGCAACATTTATCTAACAATTACGATTTACGTAATACAAATAATGAAGAATATCGTTGACATTTAAGCTGAACAAATGTTTACCCTCGATCATGTGGATTGGAATTCTTCGACTACGCATTTTTAATGTCAATTCCCCAAGACTTTTTTTTTCTTTTTTCATGATATAATCCAAAAACGGTGAACGAATAACGTAATTCAGGTAGCACTATGTCAAATAAATGGGGAAAAAAAAGAACTAAACAACGCTTACGATTGTGTTCTCATGGATCGAGAAGGATAATGCGCTCGTTTCGGTCCAACGCATAAATAACTTAACGACGCTTCAATAAAGTACTCCAAGGTTGTCTTTGAAAAGGGTACCCCAGCGGCCCTGAAAAGATTCGTTCGTTCGAAACGAAAGGTGGTAGTGGGTACCGTGCTCGACGGTGCCCGTACAATTCCTAAAATCCAGCGAGACAACATTCCGGACGCCCTCGCCTAGCGGCATCTGTCTGCTGTACAAGAGAAAAGCCACAGACGTTTAACGAGAAAGAGAGAAAGAGAAAAAGAAAAAGAGTAGAGTTCTATGTGCATGCGTCTGTTCACAATACACACTCTAAATTTTATCATGGCACCTCGACGGGAGTTCTTCCTCCTTAAAAATGTGGATCTCACTCGGTTTTTCGCGACTCGAAAATTCCCCAAAAAAGTCCCTAGAAACTTGACGTACCCCCTTGGGGACTCGACAATAGCACGTACGAACGTGAGTTCATTTTACTCTACTCGTACGCTCGAAGACGCTTCTTCTAAGTCCTCGGAGAAAAGCCAAGAGAAAGAGAGAGAGAGAGAAACAGACAAACCAAGAGGAAAGAGTATGAAACATGGAAAAAGAGGCAGGGGGAAAGTGAAGGAATGAGGAGAGGGGAAGGTTTGGTACTACCTTACAGATCGCGAACGTTAAGAAATTCCCTTCGACATCAATAGAGCATCGCGTACAAAGGGCGGGGCGCCATTATTCTCGAGACACCGCATAATATGACCCGGTACAATATATGAACTCTCGACTCTGTTCGACGACAACGAAGGCACACACATAAGTTACACACCTGGCTACGTTTCTCCTCGATAATAATACTACGTTCTTCGACGTTTCGCCGAATAATGGTTCTTGGGTATTGTGAATTTTGAGTTTTAAAGTGGTTCGATAGAAAAAGAAGATAAAGGAGGAAATAAAGAACATAATTCTAGCATTTTTCAACTATAACCTTCCTTGGCAATGATCTCGAAGGAAGTATATGAGAAATCTACGAGAATATAATTGACACTGTCCATCAGAGGGTATATTCTTCTTACAACAGGAGGACCCTCGTCCTTGTCCTCCTGCCAGGAGCCATTAAAGTTGGTAAATAAAGAATAAAGAAGAAAGACCGATCCCACTCGACGTCACGCGACTTCTGCCTCTCTCAATGTACTTTTACATCGTTTCGCGAGCGAATGAAGGGCGATGTGAGCAAACTATCATTCGACCCTATGTGTTTATGTGTGTATGTGTGTTCGTGTACGTATATATTTATTATATATAGGTATATATATATATATATACACAAGGGAGGACATGGAAGCTCCTTAAGTTACACCGTGACGAGCGCGCTTTCGCCGCGTGTCGGATTTGTGCGTTCTCATCCTCTCGTTTCATCGTCTATTCTCGTCGTTTCCTGTGGCCAGACTTTCCGGTATTATCTTACAATTCTCTCGCTGATCCTTAATAAGAGAACGATCTTTATTTCGAGTCCTCGATGGTTATATTCGATACGATGAAATTTCGATTTGTATTTCTTTTATTTTTTAATATTCGTATACAGAAACCTTGACTTCCTTTGGTAAGAGAATTCTTTCTCTTTTCTTCCTTTCTTTTCTTTTCTTTCTTTACTTTTCATCTCTTATTTTTAAGACAAAAAACAAAAAAAGAAAATACACGTTCTTTTAATAACCGTGTCGAGTGACTTTGAATCCTCGTATATTTTCTTTCAGCTCATTACACGAATATATGCCCTTACAAGTAAGATTTCTCTTGAATTTTCATCTCGAAGATATTCTCAACGTTTACAACTTTACGTCTAAAATTGTAAGTTAGCTAAAATAAGGAATTTCAACAACTTACATTAGACCAGTCTTGAATATCAGTTATATTGTGTATATGTCACTCTAATTATTATTAAAGGTAATGTTCACATGATGAGTCTGCAATGCGTAAAATTGAAAAGAGAAAGGAATAATCATTGGAAAGGTTTTCTTCTCCCTGTCTGTTCTTTTTTTCTCTGTTTTTCTCTCTTACCGGAGTCCACCAGTGACGCATTTGCAAAGTCATTTTACGGATGCGACAAAACTGATTAAGTCTCGTCGCGCCGTCGGCGTCGTCTACGAAGCTTTTACTGTGAGCGTCAAGTTGGAAACAGCAGGCGGCTTGCTTCGTTCGCGACTATTCGGCATGCCCATTGCGTGTACTCTCTTTTTCTGTTTATATGTGCATATAGATATATATGTATATATTACCGTGTATATGTGTGCATGTGTATAAGTAACGTGCTGCCACGCGTGTATACCGCCATAACGCTTATCCACTTTACTCAAGCACACTTCCGCTTTTACCTGACGCTTTTTCTCCGAGCTCACGATGACAATTACTCGCACCACCAGTGTTCGCGTGCCTTTCCTTCTTTCCTTTTTTTTTCCTTTTTCCAAAAGCATCTCACGGTTTGTAACTTCCATTTCAAAGCTTTAAAAGACCGTAACTCATTTTCATTGATATAATTAAGATAGACCGATAACGGTCTTATTTCTTTTCTTTTCCTATCTTCTTACATTATGTGTCATTAATTATGACAGTGTGATCGACAATGTGTCAAAAAAAATGGATAACGTTTGTATTATAATTTTTTATTTTATTTTATATTATAAATAATATATAATTTTAGCATACTTTTGTGCAGATTAATCGGAGGAAATGCCTCAAATTTAAGTTTATTTAAAGTTATTTTTAATTATAGAATAAACTTCTAGAGTTTGAAGCGTTATTCCCAACTCACCCTGTGTATGTTGTCATATCAAACATTAGTTTGTTAAATTTGAATGACAAGTACTCTTCTTTGACCATTATTGAATTAATCGTTGCTAATTTAATTATAATTTATCTACGTGTGTTCAGAACTCAACAAGTTATCTATCTATCCTATTAAGCAGACAGTTCTAACATCTATTCGACCAATCGTTTCTAAACACGTATACGTACGTCGATATTCAATTTAATAGCAAACAGGCGAATGTAAATCACGATTTAACGATCCTTCGAATCACTTAACGCTAATTTTACCCAGTAGCTTCAACAAGAGAGATTATAACGTTCGATAGATAATTAAATGTATTGCCTTACGCGTGCCATGGTAACGGCTAGTTAATTACTATCATTCGACGTTCTCATTAATACCTAATCGGATAGAACGTATCACCGATATAAGATAGAATCGATCAAGTTGTACAAAGAACAGATGGATTGTTATGACCAATTTTCTTCTCTCTCTCTCTCTCTATATATATATATATATATACATACTCCAAAAATTTATCCTAAATTAACAACAATGACTAGGATGATTCAAATGAAAAAGATGAAACCATCAGATAAGAACGGAGAGTGTTTCCTACTAACTTTTATCGAGATTAAATAGAAGAATGAAATGCAATGTCATGATTTTTAAAATAATTTAATATTATTAAAGATCTAACATGACAATTGATTAAAAGATTAATTTTTTTTACAAATAGAATGACGAATTTTGAATTTATTTTATTTTTCCAAGAAAAATTACAAATATAATATGACACTTCAGAATATTTTAACGATGTAAAAGAATATTAATTATTAGATCATTGGAAAAAGGATTATACTAGTGATAAATAGCCAATTATTTATGAGTGTCAAGCTTAACCAAAGTGATAGGAAGTTTCACAAGAAAAACCTATGCATAAGTATCACGTTTCTTTATATAGCCTTTTTTTATCGATAAATTACTTAAGACATTAACTACCAATAAACTAAGTTATCTCTGCTTCGTGTTCGCTATTAATACTCGATACGATAACAGGGAGAAAAAGAGAGATGATATCTCGAAAGACAAATGCCAGCTTCGTACTTACTTTTCTTATCCTTAACCTTTTTCCCTTTGCCGACGATATCTACTCTTTCATATAAGTTTCTATCCCTCGTATAAAAATATTCGCTATCGCAATGTGATGTTTCAGAAAATTTAAAATTTATAAAAATAGGATATTTTTTTCGTAAAATGATATTCTATTTAATATTAAAATAAATCTAATAAAGTTAGATAAAAAATATAATCTCTATTCTGTAATCTGTGATCTGTGCAATTAACAATTGATCATATTATCTCATATTGCCTACCGACAATGATTCGAAACAAGACCCACCTTAAATCACAATTTAAACGCTAAAAACACCATATTAAATCTATTGCAATATCTTAAATATATCCAATTGTATAATAAATTGTAAACCCTTATTTTGGTACTAATAATCCTACAAATGGCATGTAGTGCATAAATATATGTGGGACGAGCGCCTCCATGCCAAACTTATTGGGCATTCGTGAGAAGGATTGGTCGGTGGATCCTGGATAGCTCAATTGGTTAAAAGAGCAGTCGCCCGGAAAGCGAAAGATCCGTGGTTCGAGTCCAGGTCCAGTCAGTCCAGCGGTCCAATTTTTTTCACGAATGCCACATATATTTAAAAAAAAAGATATACTAAATTAATAAGAATTATTAACGATAATGACAAGTAAATAATGAATGGAGAAACAGAAGTATGCATTTTTTCGTAAACGTTAGCACATAGGTAGAAACAGGGAACAATTTAAGAGAGGAACTTAATTTCATTAGTTATGAGTACTAATGAAAGTGCAGTTTGTGTTTCGGTCGTAGCCTATTGTTCTCGAAGTTGACTGCAAGGCTTGGGGCCAGGCCTATAAGCTATACGTATATAACACAGAGGTGAACTCATTATACTGTACATCGTAGTGGACCACATCTACCATACAAAGAACACACTTGCTTCTCAGGCGAACAATAAAATTCTATGAAGCTCTGTTCTCGTAATCGTGCTCGAATCAACGTTCCTCTCGTTCCAAAACGTTTATGCTCTTGTAGCGTAGTTACAGAGCGTGTAAATGATTCGTCACAAGTTTGCACGAGCCTTTTAAACGTTCAACTACCATGAGAAACGAAAGAATGAGTCTGCTTTAACCGATCGTTTCACAATCAGAAAAAAAAGGAAATAAGAAGAACATCCTACCTAAAACTTCGTGATTCAGTTTATTAATTTTCGATAAGAAAGTATAAAAAAGAGAGATAAACGAGAAGAAAAGTAAAAACGATCAATTTCGTAGGAAGACACCGTTACGTAAGAAAACGCCATCTTGCACTTTCGAACCCGATTGGATGACCTCGCCAGCCGGTTCATCGAATTCTTCACGGAATTTTCTTCACGGAAGTTCTAATCGAAGAAAGTGTCATGTATCTTCGTGGTTTTTCGATATTAAACGAAGTGTTAACCGAAAAGAACATATTTTTTAAACGACATACAAAATAATATAATTTATACCAAAAATTTCATTTTTTTTCTTATTCAATTTTACTCGCCATAATATTTTTTTATTCAACATAAATAAATAACTTACAGTAAAATAACATAAAATAAAAAATATAACATTATACATGCTAAACTTATGAAGAAAAAATAAACAACTTTTAGAACAACCTAATATAATATTCTAATTTTTAAATAATGAAAGTATGCGTTGAATATTTTCACTAAAAAAGAAAAAGAAATAAAGAATGAATAAAATATCGTCAAGATAATCGACGTAATGCACCGATTAAATCATAAATATTAACTTGTTATCGACTAGATATATCGAACGATATTCTTGAAAGTTTGCAATTGCGTGTTATCTGAAACTTTCCAATCGATATCGAAACTCGATCGGAAGGCGTGACTGGAACACGTTTGTCTGGGTATTCTAGTAGGTATATTGTTGAAATCTGTGCGTATGGGATGTGGCGTTGAGGGACGATAAAATAGAAGGGAAGAGAGTGGTGAAGGGGAGGAGAAGAGGGAGGGATTTCAGTTTACTAGGGGACGAAATACGAGGAGAAACGGCTGCTATGTTCCCCAAGTAGATTCGTTCGACGAACATATGGAAAATCGGATTCTGAGTACGATCATCGGTGTTAATTGCTGATCAAAGACTCAGTTTGCATCGTTATCCTCTTTCTCTCTCTATCTCTATCTCTTTACTCTCTAACTATTAATCCATCTATTTCTCGAACTCGCTCAAACGAAATTTTTTGTACAAAAGCAAAGAAAAGTACCTTTGAACACGAACGATTCCCTCTTTAGTCGCACGTTAAATTCAATTACATATTAGAACAATATGGTATTTTTAAAAGTTTAATGGGATTGAATTTAAACATTCTCATTGTGTCGCATGATTTCAAACGAAATAAAGAAGTCGTACCAACATTTGATTTAGCTTATTATTAAATATTCTTTAATATAAGAAATTTCAACGGATTTAAAGCAACATAAATGGTTAAATCGTAGCAATGAGAAATAAAGGAAAATAATAATCAGTCTGTTAAAAAAAATAAATATCTAAAGTACACGATCAAAGACTCCTTCATTTTAAAAAATATATGTATCCAACCATGATGGAATACATATTATATATGCTACACGTTATGCATATACTTTATCTGTTCGTCATTCAAAAAAATACGCGAAATAGCGACCACGAACGTATGATTAATACAAAGCAGAGTACAAAGATCTTCTATTCAAGAGTTCATTCAAAGGGAAAGTCAATGGCTCCTTCGTTCGTGGATGAGCATACGGTAAATCGAGCTCTAACTCGGACGTCGGTGTTAATTGCTGATCAAAGAGTCTGCTTGTGTCTTGGCTCTGCTTTCTGTCTCACGTTGGTCGTCTTCTTTCTCTCTCTCGCTCTCTCTCTTTCGTATACACATACACACATAGAGACATAAATATACATAGGACACATATGAACGTACATAGATAGAAATCTACCACGTTCTCTCTTCCATTCTCTCTCTCTCTCTTTCTCTCTCTCTCTTTATACAGAACACGACTACCCGCGTTCACATCTTCCAATCTTCCATCGGTTTCACGTCACGTCGAGCAAAGTACTCGGCAGATAGTCAAACAATTTTCCAGTATTACACGCCAAGAGAGGTGGAAGTTGTGAGACGGAATCGCACTTCATTCGATTATAACGGCTCGCGCGGGAAGGACCGGACGTGGATCCTTTAATCCCTACAATGCGAGCCCGACTTCCATTTCAATCCAAGAATGGGTACCTCCGATCCTTTTATCTCGAACCGCGCGCCCAAGGAATTTGGCGAATGGAATAAATTGAAAATTTCGAAGTCATCAAAATTGTTCCCCGTCTGAAGCCTCGATTAAATTTCAACTGGGAAAGAGAAAAATTGTCTTCCATCTTCCTTCTTATTTTTATTCTTATTCCGCTTATTTTTTTCTCTAACTTAAGTAGAACGAATATTTTTTTGTCTCTTGAATTTCGAAAGATTTTCCTGCCATTTTTTTTGAATTTCATTAGCGTACTATATCGCATACCATCCTTTTCAACGAAATTCATTCTCTTTCACATATTCCATGGAATAAAAAAAGAACAATGTTACTTTTATTTCGTATCCTCGGTTCAACGCAACACAATCATCGAAAGGATCCGAGAAAATCCAACTCGATTGTCTTCGAGAAGAGATCATACGTTGTCCTCGAATAATAAAAATCGATAAAATCGAAACGATCCTGAACGTGATCGTAAAACGTTTGCCGCGCGCGAAAAGAAACTTGAAGAAAATAAGAGAATAAGTGTGACAAGCAAAATCATCGAAATATTGCTCTCAATAAACTAGATTGCTTCCCGTTTTTAACTTCGATCACCAGACAGGAACGTGACATTTTCTACGAGTTTGGTAGACAGGTTCATCGCGTACATGTATGTGGACTATAATCGAGAACAAATCAAATAGAAATAAATTTACTATAGATATTATTTCTTTCTATTACTCTCTTTAAAAAAAAAAAAGAGAAAAACCTTTTAAATGTTCCCTTTAAACTTACCCACATAAAATCGATTTAACTTTTAGTAAATTAATCCATTTACTATATTCCGAATGATCAATGAAAACACGGAATTGCTAGCTTAGTAATTACACTTTTAAATGATGAATACATTTCTTAATTTATCCATTTACTATAATACATTTTTCTAATTATTTTTAGCAACGTTAATCTCTAATTTTAAATAATCATCCATTTACATTCAATGCATGATTATTGATATATTAATTAAAAAAAAAGAATTAATATGTTATATACAATATTAGGAATGTTTCCAAAGGTAACTGATGAAATATATATGTACGATGGAAGAAGATTTGTAAACATTTTACAAAATATAGTAGAATGTTCGATATGACGTATGACGTTGTCGCTTTTGGTGGGGAGTCGAGGAGCCGAGTGAATCAGACGACTGGGGCGGGGGTTGTTGTATGCTCGATTATCATAGTAGTAGAAATAAAGCACAGTATTGGAAGTGTCAAGAGTACAAGGAGGAACGAAAATCGTGGTAGGAAGAGAAAAGGAGTTGCGAGAGTTGACTACGTACGTGAACTTGTATCCTCTTTTATGCCTTTTGTAACGACGGAGATGTGAATACGAAGAAGAGAGGAAGGAAGATACGAGAAGAAGAAAGAGAAAGAGAAGAGAGTCAAGCTGGTGTGTACCGGCTTGGAAATCTAGAGGAATGGGAGATATGGCCGTGACCGTGTGGAATGCTTGGAATGTGGCCCGTCACGGCGCGCAGCAGCTCGGTCAGGGCAAAGCCACGGCAACCCGCCATCCTTTCGGTCCACCTTGATTCTCCTTTCCTTCGTCTTCGAGCACGAACACCGTCGTCCACCACGTGAAATTGCGAGTTAATTCCTTCCTCTTATTCTTAAACATTAATCCATCGTTTATCTAACTTTACTCGTTGTCGATCAAAACTTTTTCATCGAGTTCAATGATCGATAGATTTCAACAATAACAACGATATTATTGTGTTACTCGTTCATTATATTATTTTACTTTTCTTTTATTTTATCGTTAAATATTATTTGTATCTTTTACGCAAATACCAGTTAATGAATATTTTCTTGGAAAGTTAGGTGGTATAATTTTTTTTAGATATTTTATTTTGCAAATGTTAGAATACTGATCGATAGAAAAAGTCATCGTTGAAGAAAAGAAAAAAGAATATATGTTTCCTTTCCTTCGTTAAAATTATAGAGTCCCGTTTGAAGGTAAAAAGAGAGAACCTGTTATTACGTTCGTCGACGAAGAAACACACCTTGCGTGTAAACGACACGAAGATATTTAAACTTGTTCCAAGGATCGTTCGTGAGAATAAAGAAACAGTCCAAAAGCGGATCACCTGAACTGTAATGACTTTCATTGAGGGTAAAAAAGCACGATTAGATGATGGCTGTGATTTTTCTGCCATAGCCACCTGTCATACGATCGGATACTTTAAGTAAATTGCATGGATCTTACGAGATGTCAGAAAAATTAATCAGCCAGAACGTAACACCTGCCTTTTGAAATAATACTTTAGGCAATGGTTGATTCCTCTTCTTCTGAACCCTTACCAAATAAAGTATGTCAAACGTTTTCGAGTGGATCACTAACAAAATTCTCCACACCTGCAATGAAAATTACGCTTTAAGTATATTCTCTCCTGTGATATATTATTCAGCTTTAAAATGTTGTACAAGAAAAATTTATGAATCCAATGCAATGAGAATTGGGTACACAACAATTTTACAAAGAAATATTAACTACGATGGAAATTAAAAACTCAAACAACAACTCGAGAAAACTGGATCTAAATTGGAGTTGAGACAAGTCCAATAGCTTTTTTTTATTAGTTAAAATCAAAAACTTTTTTCACAAATATAAAACATAAGTACAAGAGTTTAGTTTTGAAAAAAAGAAAAAGTGTATGTACCCATAAAGTAATCCGTCAAAGAGAAACTTAATTGTCATAAATGAAAAATTAAATCTTTGTTACGAGCTAGATTTAAAGACCGTGAGATGAAATATTCTGGGGGGTTGGGAACATGGGTCTGAACCGTCACCGCCTACCAGGATAATAAATTTCTCCCGATGACACGACCTCACGACCTGTAACAAAGGGAGCGATCTTTTGCTGCCGAAAAAGTACCGCTCTTTTATTTTTTTTTATTTGCTTTTCTTAGTTCACGACGATGTTCTCTTACTTAAAATCCTCCCCTACCTATAGAATGATTTCGAATTTAAAAAATACTTTTAAACTATTTATGCTCGAACTATATGACCGAACACGTTTCTATGAATCTTGCTGATGAATAAATAAATACATTTATAATTGAAATTAAATAAATGGAATCCAGTGTACATAATAAATCTGCGTTGTACACATTTTTTTATTGAATTGAATATTATGCAAATAACTATAAAATAAAAATAAAATATTAAAACATCTAACAATTTTTTTTCATCATTGCATAGTACATAAACTATATATAATGTTTTTAAAGTGTATATAGTTTTTGTAGTAAACATTTTGTATATTTTAAAAGTATCCCATATAAAGTTTTATTTCTATGTGTTGAACATAAGTAAGGATTTCTAAGATACATATATGTACATATATATACCTTTATGTGAATACAGATGTACAATGCAAAAGAACATAATAAAAGTTATGAAGCTATAAGTTCGCATCTCATGGGAGAACAAGTTGGTGGTATTATCTGAAAAAAAAAAAACTTAAAACAAGCGTAGATATCTCGTATGGTGACAATATATTTAAAAGCACATGACGAGAATTACTTTTTGCACAAGCTGTATCTCTTGGGTAAATGCAAACGACCACATTCTTTACATACTACTGGTTCTTTCTTGAAATCTCTATCTTTCTTTACCTTTTTCCAAGTCGTTGTTACTTTTCTCCATGAGTTAAACATATCGGACTAATATCAAATCAAATATCAATTATTTAAAATTCTTTATTATTTCATTATTAATGAGTAACATATAGAAATGTAAGTTTTTGATTGAATACAAGGATAAATATCCAATTAATGTTACACGAAAAAGATATCATAATTAATAAATTCACAAAATTAATTAAACAATGATAGGAATGAAAAAATAAAGTAAAGTTAAAAATGTCGATTCTCTCTGTTTAATCTAAAAACGTATAAACAATATGAGTGCTTAGAAAATGATGCTTTGGCAAACAGGAAATCGTATACATGAAGGGCATAGAAGAGTGAATTCGACGAAGAGAGAAAGAGAGAGAGAGAGAGAGAAAGAGAAAAAGATAGAGAGAGGCTTATATGAGTTCGCGAGTTATGAGACGGCACATCCCAACAGCAATTATAGCACAGCCGGCTGGCCGGCTCGCATGGAAACGTAATTGAAATATCTCGATCCTCACCGAGCCGACCAGCTTGACCTCAGGACCGCAAAGCACGAGATTCTAGCTAGGGATTCTACTTGCGTTATGCGCTTTAATATGCACACCTTGCCAAGTTTCGTAAAAGCTACAAGATCGATCCCATTATCGTTCCTGTTATCTCTCCCATTCCCCATCATTATATGGCTACTCCATAAACTTACCGTTTGATAACTTGTTTACATTTGCCAATATAAAAAATATTTTTCATATATATTTTCCCTTTAACTATCATCCTCAACGTTCCGACTTTTAACTGATCGAATTAAAATCGAATTTATGCGTTCTGTTTTTTGTCTTTAAATAAAATATTTCTCACGTGTAAACGCTTCAAATTAAAAAAGAAAAATAATTCTTATTTTAATGTGAATGAAATATCCATTGAATTATAAAATATTTGTAAAATTAAAGATCTCATTCGTAAAGTATAATAATCGATCGATAAAGGAACTTCGCAAAGAAATGAAAAACTAATAACACTACCTCCGCATTGCATCGAAGTGAAAAAATGCAAAAAGGTAAAAGAAGATTAGCGTCAAACGAAAATCTTTAGAAAAAAACGACAAAATAAAGAAAAACAAGAAAAAAAATGTGATTGGAAAAGTAAAAGAGAGAAAATACCAATAGGCACGTTTAAAGCGAATCTTTTTCAGGGAATTGTGAAGAATGATCGTGGCAAGTATAAAGAGACTAGAGTTTTCCTCTTCGGTTACTTTTGGTCAGAAAGAGGAATACAAATGGAAAAAAATGAAAAGAAGAAGAAAAGAGCGAAAAAGAGGAAGTCAAAAAAAAAATAAAAAGGAATAAAGAAAAAGAGCAAAAAAGAGAAAATAGAGAAGGAGAAAAAGAGAAGACTCGAAGTTGCGGGAGGATTAAAGGGAGAAAAACGAAGGAAAAAAGAAAGAAAGAAAGAAAGAAAGAAAGAAATATAGAGAAGGAGGAGGGTTTTCCAACGGGCCACAGTGCAAATGCAGGGCCCTGAATGTGTAATAAGCACTCACGTCGCGACCCTTGCCTCGGCCCATGGCCTCTCGTGTGCGCGCGTTTAGAAAGGTCCTGACCGTACGCCAGCTCGCCCTTTACTCACAGATTCCCTCTTCTTTTACCCCTCACCTTCTTCTTCTTCTTCATCTTTCTCTCTCTCTTTTTCTGTCTTTCACTTTTAACCCTTTCCCATAGCTCTCATACACACGAATCTAACATAAGTAGAGAAGGAAGTAGGCACGTGGATGGTTTGATAGACCTACAACGACAAACGACGAAGACGACGACGACGACGACGACGAAGAGGAAAACGAAAAGAGTTGAACGTGGTTGGTAGGCCTTAGAGCAAACACGCATCGTTCAACTTCTCTCTCTCTCTCTCTCTTTCTTCATACTCATTCACTAGCTCTATCTTTCTTACTTGTAAGCTTGAAGAGACGAGATGGTTGGAAGGCTATCGCTCTCTTTTCCAAAGCTCATAAAAGGTACGCCGGTGCGTATTAATGCACGACGTAGTAGTAGCAGTAGCAGTAGCAGCAGCAGAAGCAGCAGTAGTCACGCGGGATCCGTGCCCACCAACAGGTACGGCATACCCGCTAAAAGACGGCGCATTGTAAGCCCACGAATGAAAGTAGTAACCCCTCTTTTTCTTTCTCTTTCTCTCGCTCTTGTCATCAACCCTGACGGGAAAAGCCGCGACTGTCTGTCGTCTAGCCGATAACGCTAAGCCGGACGGGAGGACTGACTTCCAGCAGAATATTTCTGAAAATCAAGAAGAGCCTACGGGCACGAACGAGTTCAGTCTTCGACTAAAATCTTCTCGGACTCGTTGACAGATTAGAATTTTTTGTCTTTTTATTTTTCGTTGAAAAA
Organism: Polistes dominula; assembly: GCF_001465965.1. The sequence goes on along the minus strand of NW_015148973.1, from coordinate 2,189,325 downwards.
TGTCGAGATTTCGTGACGAAAAGCTTTCGTTAAAACCCGTTGAAAATTTGTCGTCGAAAGGGTTGAACTTTGCAACATCGATGCATTATTTATTGACTACGTTATTGTCGACGATTTTCACGAAGCAAATGACGAATTCAATGAGAGCTTTCACACTATTATTATGTCTCTGCAATTGTTATGTGCACGCATACCTTATTGCATTATACTCACCGACAACGAACCCGGCAACCCGTTTGGAATAAAACCTAACAAGGGTGAAACGAATCGTTTAAAAGTTTATTAAACCGTGTTTACCCAGAGGCTTTTAATTTGATCGGATTTTCGGAACAGTTAAAATAATTCCTGAGCCAGCTGCGTTGCGTATTCACCAGGCTGTCTCGCGTCAATCAACGTATATACATTGGATCATTTCTCGAATATTTTCAAATATTGAGATTCTCATTTTACTGATTATAACTATTCAAATATCCTTTAAATATATTCTGTCTATTTGTACGTTATATTTAACAATTTATATTACGATCTGTCAACTCGTGTGACGATTATTATCAAAAATTGTTAACGTCCCACATCTATTAAATCGATTTTAATCGATAATATAATCGTAATGCTCGACGGATATTAGAAATTCAGATAGTAGTATTACATTATGATTGTAACAAGTTGTAGATGTACAAGTTATTCTTTCTTTTTTCTCCTTTAGATCGATGTTTTATTTATTTTTAAATTTATTTCATTATAATCGATAGCATCTTGTAACAAGTTTTTACATAATAACGAAGTTACTCCATCGTTTACAATACACGTCATACTAAAAAGTTTATCGAAAAGAAAATATCGATCCTTCAAAGTTTTTCCAAGAGTCAATGCAATTATGGAAACGATGCTTACGAACAAGAACTGTCAGCGAAAAACTGCTCGTTCGTTTATCGATATATACGTATATCGAAAGCTTACTATATCGTGTATGCACGAATCAATGACGAAGAACAACACTCCAGTTTCAAAACTTTCTGACAATTTCTAACTAGTTCGCAAGAAACCTCGTTAACGAATTTATTCACTGTGACGTTATTAAGTTCAAAATTTTACCCCCTTCTCATACTTCTCATCATTTACCTTCCCACTTTTAACGAGCCATACCAAGGAACCCAACTTAAGTATTCATTCGGATACAATGCTTGTACTTACTCGAACTTTTTATTTTTTAATATCCTTTGATCATGACTAAAACTTGGTATCGAAACTACGTGAAAATTAGAAGAAACCGATCAATCGAATAATAAATGAACTTCGTGATCCAATATCGATTTTATTTTACGATCAACATATTAAAAATAACATGTGCGTAATATTGTTATTAAATTTCTTCTAAATAAATTATTATATTATTTCCCATTGTAAAAACATACATATGTCATTTTTGACACCTCCTTTTCCATAATATTTGATTTCGCATCACACCAAAATTTCCAATAAATTCCAAATACATCCAGGAATGTCATTCAACGGGATCGACAATTACTGACAGCCTGCCCGAATTACTCGCACTTATACTACGATTAAAAAATAAAACAGCTATTATAACTTCAATTTGAATTGTGCTATTGTAAATAATGCAACGAGGCTAACAATCCTCAATAATCTGAAATCGAGTACAAATTTTGTTGTTGAAAATATTCACTTTTTAATGGCTTATTTACTAGCTAATAGTAAAATTAACATTATTGAAAAAATCTTTACTTAGTAAGCCCAAAAGGAAACTATAACTCAATAGTTTTAATAATAATTGTATAATTTTAAAGTTGTTTTATGAGTTAATAATTTTTTACTGATAAATATCACGAATTTTGTATTGTGTTGAATTAATCTTTTGCCATTTAGTTGAAAAATAAATCAAATGTAAGGACAGAATAAGACTCGAAAATCATATTAACAGCTAAATAACTCAGTATCTCTCTCTCTCTCTCTCTTTGAATTTAGTAAACTGCATCAGAGTCAACGAAGAGGATTCAAGTTTAGAACTTGAATTCGTGTCGACTGTTGGTACCGGCGCCGTCCGATTCCCCTTGGCGTCGTTGGCCAAAACGCAAATATCAAATACCCTGCATTCCTAGCATAGATAGAAAGAGAGGGAGGAGATTGAGAATGAGAGAGAGAGAGAAGCTACAAGCTATGCGTTCACGTTCGTTTCTCCATTTCGAATATCCAACTGGTAGGAGAGTCAACCGCAGTACCGGATGCTATCGAAAGCGGTAGGTTTCTCTCTCCCTCTCCCTCTTTTCCTCTTCCTCTTATTCTCTTCCGTTCACATACATACTACTCACCCTTACCCTCACCCTCTAACATGTCTTTTCTCTTTACTATCCTGAAGATCACCGTTTTTCTTCCCTTAGTTCTCTTCTCAAGCTGTTCTACCCACACGTGAAGTATGTTCGCTGCGGTTTATTTTCCGTTATCGATTACTTTCCGTTAACGCCTGCCTTCCCTTTTCCCCTATCACCAATTGGTCTCTTTTTCTTCCATTACTTTTTCTCCTTATTCTTTATTTTTCGTGAAATAGTCTCTTGGAGTTTTCACATTCCAAAGTATCCGAGTATTCGTCGAGAATCCAGACGAGAGAAAAAGTAATAAGATAGACTCAACGAGTTTCAAGTTATTCGAGTATCTTTCAAACTTTGAATCGTATAATAGTGGAAAATAAAACGATCAAAATACGATGATTAACTAATCGATTATTGAGTTAATCTCTTTGCCGATTGATACTTTATTTTTGAAAATTTATTTATTTGTAAGTCAGTATGTAAAAATAAATGAAAGTATAAGTGCAAGCAAAAGTGTGATATAAAAATAATAGATAAAAGAATAGCAATGAAAACAGATTTGATCACTTCGATTACATCGATCTTGTTCAATGTATTTGATTGTCCTAAAAGTGTCTACCGATTTTTATGATACGAATAACTAACATTTATGTTTAATCTGAGTTATAACTCGTCGTTAAAGAAATTTTTGATGGAAAACATTATGAATGGAAAAAAGTATGCTTTAAAAAATATGCATTAGAATAAAAGAAAAGAAATATTATTAGTAACTTTAAACTGAGCATAGACGATATTAAAAAAATGTTTATTTCTAAGTAGACGTAAGTATGACGTAATATTTTTTAGCAAATTGATATGATGCACATAAGATTAGTAACCATGAATACTAGCAATGAGAACTCGAGACAAGTACTCCAAAAGCAGCGACTCTGATCTGGTTGAAAATTAAATGACCGATTTGCTCGACCCGGAGAGATAGGAAGTACAAAGTTTCCCTTTCCAATTCGATCTAACCATCGAATCGCATCATTCGAAGTTCGCGTCTGGCCTTTGACGCGGACCAAGAGCTTGGTGGGTCGTACGAGAGGGTCGCTTAATTAATTGAAATTCTCTGCCGCGGCATCGATTAGTCCGTCGAGCGGATGTGGGCCGATCGGAGGACCAAACCATCCTTCTAACCATCGAGTCGCCGATACGAATTAAGCGGTCGTCTTTGCGGCAACCAATTCGATCGATATTCATTTTAGATAAACCGATCATCGAGTCGTAATCAAAATTACAATAATATTGTCTTTTTTTTTCTTTTTGTTTTCCTTTTTTTATTGAAATATTTAATTAATGATCTAGCTCGAATGTGAACACATTTATTTCGAAATGTAAGTTACTTTTTCTTAATTTTACAAATCATCTACCTGAAGTCGAAACTATAATGGTAAAAATAAATGTTTCCGTATGATTTGAAATTGTAGTAAAGTTTATGAAAATGTTATTGTAATGACAGTAATTTAAAAAAATAGTTACGATAGAATACTTCTTTTTACTATGTTTAAAGAATAGAAAAAATAATATAATAAATTATATATTTATTACCATAGTTATGATAAAAAGTAATTTTAGATAGTTCATCAATTAAGTTTTATCCACTCATCTCTGTTCACAGGCGGAAGAATTGAACACCATAGTCGGCAATGCTTTTCGTATGGCGTACGTGGCGCAGCTCCAGCGCCAACCGATCCTTCAGGATGTAATCTCGCCGCAATCCTCACCACACTATCGCAAGGACAAACAGGAACATCGAACTTCCTGGGTAGGTTACCTACTCTTTTTATTCTTTTATCTCTCAATTCGAAATACGAAAGAATAAAATAAAACATTTACTTTTTCTGCTCTTTCACAAAATACTTTCTTTTATATTAATCCAAAATAAGACGTTATATTTATTTAATTATAAATAATCATATCAATGAATTGCCTACAAATTAGGTATGTCTACCTACGGTTTGATGCGACAAATTAAAAATAGCACGTGCATTTAAATAAAACAAAAAATTAAAGTAAAAAAATGTCCATTCAGATATTTATTAATAAGAGAAGATTTTATTCATGAAAATCGAAGCGTACCGAATGCATGTATCTCTATCTTTCTCTCTTTTCCGAGAGCACGACTGACTCCAGTAGGTGTCCCATTTACAGGCGACCGCGTTAATTATAAATTCGAGCCGAGTCCCACGGCAGCGTCGTATTTCCGAATAAAACGGTCAGTTCGTTTCTCGCGGCCTATCCGGTTCTTCTCTCTGGGACAATTTCTTCCTCGGAATCGTCAGATTTCGAAACGATCCACGAGTATTTGAGTATTTGTTTTATGAGTTCACGTTCAGTCAATGGATGCTGCCCATAACGTTTCTTTCTTTGATTTGACCACGAGACTTTTCCGAATTCGTGATTGGCAAGTAAACTTCCCAGACAACGACTACTACCAACACAACAGACGAGACGATGAAACTGCGAGGATTGTATTCCTCACGTCCAAACATTGAAAAATTTATCGACTCTTTTTATTTTTTTTCAATCTTTTTCTTTCTTTCTTCACGTAGGACTTTTGTGTTTTCCCAGGGACACGTAAATTTCTCTGACTCTTTAATTATTCATACAACCGAGTTGATTTCCTCGCGAAGTACCGTAAAATCGTACTCTCTTTCTCATTTCATTATTTTATTATCTCCCATGACGTACTCTCTCAAACACAATTTACCTCATTCATATGAGAATTCTTTTGTAAACAATAAACAAATGTAACTAAAACGTTCTTCGTTGAGAATCACCGATAAAAAAAAAAGTTAAATTCCAAAATTGAATTAAACGATTAACTATTTAACCAATTAACAACAACAAACTAACACTAAATCATTTGAAAACAATTCTCCATTTAAATAGACCTGTATTCATTAATAAAAAAAAAACTCTAATAAATTTTTATGTTTATCAAGGTCGATCGAATCAACGTTTTACCTACGCGTTATTTCATTCGTGCGTTTACAAAAAAAAAATCGAAAAATTCTTGTTTAGACTCTGTTTAATAAGAAAATATATTTTTTTGGTTGCCAACAGAACAAATCTTTGTCCGGCGACAGTTCGATCGCCGGGAGTGGAGGCGGCTGCAGGAATTCGTCCTCGAATTCGTGGCTGAAAAGTCGGACGTCGCCCACGTCCAGAACTGGAAGCGGTTCGTCCGCAGCGGACATGAACGTACAGCTCGGCAGCGCCGGCTCGCCCACGTTGCGACTAGCCAGCGTAAAGGTGGGTGCCCGAACTCTATTTCCTTTCTAACAAAGGTATCACCCCCTCCCACTCTGGTTCCACTATCGCGATTTACTCGAACGTGACTATCAAATAATTCTTTGACGTTTTCATAACCGCTCATCAACACACGTAAGATGCATTTTGAGTCTATTGTTACTTTTTTTTAAATTTGCAAAAATGTTAGACGATGATCTATTTTCGCTAAATGATTACATTCCAACAATATGAATGAATTTAAATAAATTTATATAACCATCATTAAGAGTGATGCTAATCGTAAAGATATCTAACAATAAGTTTAAATAAAAAAGTAATACTTGCATGTTTAATGCTACATATTTGGGAAAAACGTGTTCAAAAATTTGCAAGAATACGCCTACTCGTGTTAGTTATTCTATAACTAATGAAAAACTAACATTTCATTTCGTTAACGCATTCGTATTCATTGCCCTCTATGATGTTTATAAATTGCCATCGACCGCGCGACTTATTTCTCCTACGTTTAGTTCGTCTCTGTCGGTCTAACTGTTATAACGATGCGAAGAAAACAGGCGAGTATATTATAAATAACTGTTTATATTCGAATCGTCGACATATATGTACACAGAGGTGTGATTTTAAAGAACAGATCAGAATAGACTTTTATCTTAAATCTAATTAAAATCATGTATATGTAAATCAATGTTCAATAATTTATTCATATGAGTGTGTATTTGCGTGAGTTATCGTTATTCCTTTTTTTTTTAATTTATTATTTTAACATGTAAAATTAGCACCCCTGTCACTTTAACCATCTATTCGAATATATCATTTAATTATATTAAACACATTAAAAACACTTAAAATTAATTCGATGTCTCAAATAAATATTAATAAAATTATTTTCAAAAAAAAATAATTTTTTTTTTTTTGTAACAGACACCAAATTCCATCCCGGGTCTACGGCCGTCGCATAATTTTACGAACGTCCTCGGTCCGATAACGAACGAGGATGAACCGAAAAGTATTTCGCAGCAGAGTACGCCAAGTAGCGATGAGAGTAACTCGCCAACGGAGCTGAACTCGTATAAGAGACTGACGGACAAGCCACCGCTGATAAAGCGTCTGGCGATGGGCCTAACTGGTGGGCGCGACGTTCTCGGATTAAATGGTGAAGACGACAGCTGTCCGCTCGTAAGCGGTAGCAGCACGCCAACTAGCCCCTCAAACAGACCACATTCCGGTGGCTACATCAACGAAGCGATCATCGACTCTGAAGGCACGAGGCCGTCTTATAATAAGATACAACCTTCCGAGACCATCGATAACACCATCAATGCTTCCATTACTGCCAAAAACTTTAACATCGAAAATAACAGGTCTGCGTTATTTCAATAATCTATTTTATTATTTATTATTATTATTATTTCAATTTATATTTGACATCTTTTTTCTTGATTGTGTTTATAAATTATATTATTATATTATTGTTTTCAAATATATATTCTCTTAAGATTATTGTTCGGATAAATTAAATAATACGGGAATTGTTTACAGGATAGGACATAATTCACCAAGTTCGGGAACGGAAACAGAATTTAAATCGAAAAGAAGATCGCAAATTAGTACTTCAAGTAGTTCGGTACCAGCAGACGGGAGCACCCATGGCTCGACCCCAACACCTCCTCCTTTACCAGAGAGAACGGACAGTTTGAATAATCGTAGCGAGGAAGCTGAACTACGTAAAGCACCTTGGTTCCAAGCTGGTATACCGAGGTTAATATCAAAATACTTGTAATTTTTGGTTATTTTCTTTTTAATCATCTACACGCAACACGTATCTACACATATTTAACTATAAATTATTAATAAAAAAAAATCTACAATATCATCGATTAATTTTGGCAATAAAATTTCTCGTGTTTGAAAAGAAATTGATATTTTCACAACAATCACAACTAACAACTCGTAAACGGTGCTCCAACCATTTATGATTTCAGGGAAATAACGTTGGAAGTGTTGAGCCAGGAACCGGAAGGAGCCTTCATGGTACGAGAGAGTACCAGTAAACCCGGATGTTACGCCCTTTCGCTCCGAGTACCGCGTGAATTTCAACCAAGCGGAATCGCCCATTATCTCATAATGCGAACTAACAAAGGCTACAAAATTAAGGTAAATCTCTTTTTCTCTCCTACTATTTCTCTTTTTTTATTTTTGTCCTTTTACTTTTCAAGCTTTTCCCTTATCTTACTTCCGTTTTTTTCTTGGTTTTCTTTATTTTCTTAACTTAACAATTCAACACGTTACTATTTTAAAATCCTTCATCCATTATATCCATCTAAAAAAAGCCATTTCGTTAAACGAGTTTTCAAGGTTTATGCCTTCATAACATTCCCGAGTCCTCCACGTTCATTATTTCTTTCTAAAAAAAAAGAGAAAAAGAGAAAGAGAAGAGAGTGAAAATGAAGAACCTAGAAATTTGCAATAAAGTGATTTATTTTCGAAAGATTTATACTTTTTATTTTGATCGATTTTTCTTCAAGGATGTTTTCCATAACGAAAGTTGTTCATTAACGTAAATTAACATCTACCCGACTACATTAAAAATGCTGCTGAAAAGAGTGGGAGAAAGAGGGAACGATAATGAACCATCACTTTGTACATAGAATTCTCTGATGACGCACTTACACGTGTATATATGTACAGACAGAAAAGAGACATATACATATTCAATACTTCATGGAATGTGGATGCATTTACATTTGTAAAACAGAATCCACACGACTTTGACCTATATAATTTATACAAAAAAAAAGTTCTAGCCGCCCTTGTTCGTTCAAGAGTAGTTTATTCGCGAGTAGTCGCCATTTTGTTGCTGTTATGAAAAACGAAGCGAACCATTGAATCGTTCGCCCACGCAAATCCTTAGAAATGTATTCGTAAACAAGATGACGTCAACGAATACACTGATATATTTTGTTTATTCCAAGCCCTTCTTTTTCTTTCTTTATACTTTTTTTATTTCGAACACTCAATTGACCCAAATAATTTTTCGAAAAAAAAAAACGAAAAAAAAGTAAATGCATACGTAAATAAATATTTAACGATTTTCAAAGTAGTTATTTTTGAGTAGACGAATAATCAAAATTATTTACAAGTTATTAACGTGCATTAATGTTCTCAATTTTATAAATATCATAATAGGGATGGTACAGAAGAAGAACAAAACCATCGCGGTTCTCTCTCGCGTGTTTTCTCGCACGAATATCCCTATTTAAATGGCTGAACTTCCCTTGTAGGGATAAATTAAATGGGTCTGCGGACTTTGATAATCCCCGAAACCAGTATGAATGAGTTTTGTTGGATGTACCGCGGGGAAATCAAAACTCTCTCCCTTCTCTTTCTCCGTGAAATTGCATTCTCGTAGAAACACGTCGCGAGAACCAAATGTATACCTTTCTCCTAATAATTTTGACACACATGAACGATATATGTGTATCGTATCCCGCGATAACGATTAACTATCCTCCAGTACTGTTAGGTAAATAAGGTAAATCCTCTCATGACTTTCTTGTATAAAGAGAAAGAGACAGATATTTCGCTTTAACGTTTAACTTTGTTGCATAAAAGAGTTTGTTCAAATAAAAACGACAACAAAAAAGAGATAAAAATTAAATTTAAATTTCGATGTACATTGTGTACCAAACTATGTAGCCATAACTTCGAAGATAGAGATAAAAGTAAATACTAAATTTTTTTTAAAAATTAATATTTAATAACGTTAGATCATATCAAAAATTATCAATATATTCTATTTTTACAAAAGTCAGCAAATAATTTCAAACTTTTTGATAGTAATATTGTATGTATAATACAATACCTAATTAAATCAAAGCTCGATATAATAGGAATCTAAATAAATTCGTTAAACAAATATGTTCTCACGTGTTTAAAAACGAAAGTTAAATTAATATGACAGATCAGTTTATTTTCATCAACTCGTACGTAGTACTACAACAATACTATATAACATCGTTCATATATATATATACACGTATGCATGTATATATGTGTATTTACGTATGAACACGAAAGTAGCCTTATCACTCGGCTTCCATACGAGTGCAACAATGTACCATGAATGTATTAAAGAGTAAAAGACAAAGCATCGTTTCGTGTCTGTTGCAGGGCTTTACGAAAGAATTCACAACGCTGACAGCCCTGATAACCCACCATTCCGTAATGCCAGAGTTGTTGCCGTGTCCACTGTCGTTAAGCCGATACAATCCCAGCTTCGTGAAGAGCGACTCGAACAAGGATTTCGCGGACATCGACTCGGATCCGGATTACAACACGCTCGCGGATTTTCGCAAAATGATGGCCGATCTGAACGTCTAGAAAGAGAAAGAAAGAAAGAAGGAAAGAAAGAAAGAAAGAGGAAGATAGAGAAAGGAAGAGGAAGATAGAGAAACATGCATTACGTGACCGTGTTTCATAATAACATCGAAGGATGGACGACATCGTGTGTCGACCTTTCAAACGAACGGGTTTATGAGGACGAAATACTCCCACAAAAGTCTATGTACAGAAAGAAAAGTAAGATATAAAACCTACGCTATTTAATCGGGATCGTAAGGAACGATATCTATCAACTGTGTTTACCTGTGAAGACGATAAAACCATGAAAAGTAAAATAAATATTCTACGTGATATCGCAATGAAAGTAGATTAGTATTACAAAGGTAAATGACATCGTGACATCGTGTGATTTGAAGCCGTATTTAATTGTGAACATTTTTTTTTCTTTACGATTGAATATCAACGTTCCAAGTTCGTCGATAGTGATCAAATAATCTATATGACTATAAATATAATTTAAGCGAATAGCACAGAAAATTGTGTGCAAATCAAAAGTCAATCGATGCGCGCACGCGAGGAAAATAAAAAAGAGAGAGAGGGAGAGAGAGAGAGAGAGAGAGAGAGAGAAAGAAAGAACGACACGTTGTTGGTTGCTGTTGTGCGCTTCGAAAGCAATTTTGTCGTAAAGTCTGCCTCGATCGATGAAACTTCAAAGAGAAATTTTCTCGACTAAATAAAAGTGATAAAGTCTGACAAATTAACGATTCCGGTCAAAGCTTTTCTCGTTAATTTAATTTCCTTTCAATTTTGGTTGAAAATTTAACATTTAATTCTAACGTAGAAATCGATTATTAAATATCATACATATATTTCTGAGTTTATTTTTTTCTTCATCGAAGCAGGCTCTCAACGACGATCGAACAAACGTTATAATCAAAAAGTACATTACGAATATCGATCAAAGTCAAGCTAGACGATGTACGCTTTAGGAGAAAACGAGAATATGAAAGATTGTCGAACTACTGGAATAACTTGTAATAAGTTAATTGTAATGTATGGATGTGTGTAACTTGATAACATACTCGAGTGTTCCCTTTAATATATAAATATAAATATATATATTATAAAAAAAAATAAAATAAAAAGAAAGAGAAAAAGAATAAAAGAAATAAGAAATTAAATAAACGGTGAGTTCGATATTGACTGGAAAGTGGCTCGGTATTAATGCCATATTGATGTTCGTGCGGCTCGATAGTACGTTATCAAATGAATGTAAATGTGTTTATATGTATATAGATGATAATTATCGTTACGCGCAAAGCAGCTTATAATTTAATTAATTAAAGAGTCAAAGTGAGAGCAACGAGAGAAAAAAAAGAGAAGAAGAAAAAAAAGATACACGAGAAGGGAGTAGTCGCAAAGTAGTTCGGGAAAAGAAAAAAAAAAGAAAAGCAAAGTAATTTAAATAAAAAATAAATAAATAAAAAACGGAACATTTTTAGAATCGAAGGACACAATTATAGTGCTACTTTAATCGCTCGACTAACCTAGTCTTGTACAGAAGTTGTGAGCGTAGCTAGTGTTATTATAAATATATAATTGCGCACGTGTGATATCGACCGATAAAAAAAAGAATACAAGAAAGAAGAAAGCAGAGGATTACGATTAATAAAAAATAAATAAAAGCAAAATTGCGTGCCATCTTTTGTACGCCAGAAAAAAAAGGAAATCAATTCCATTTGTATCGATCATCAACGAGTACCGAAACGATAATTGTAATAATTGTAAGGGCGAATATAGTATGGCATATGAAGTAATTGTCTGTAATAAAACAACGTTCGTTATATACGTTATCATCGGAACTATAGTTGAATAAAAAGAAATAATCTCATTCGAATACCTAACACTTAGTTTATCAAATCGTTCGAACGAATTTATAATTTGAAATAATTCGTTTAATTTAGCATTTAATTCATAAATTCCACGACGAGACCTGACACGTAAAAATCAACGAAATATATTGAAACATAATATTTTCGTTTTATTTGTTATTCGTAATTCTTTTTTATTTACAAACAAGAAAGCAAGTTTCGATGAACGAAAATAATATATATGCATAAATATATATGACCTACTTATCGCCAATTGATTAATAACATTGAAATATTCGCGAAAGAATCGCACGAACGATCGAGAAAAATCATTAAACCGCTGTAAGCTACACTAAGCAAGACATTAATCGATGCTTAAGATTTGTAATGATTTACGGATCATTATAACAATGCGTTGTATAATTTCAATAAAATTATTTATTGCAATAAACAATGTGAAGTTATAAAAAAATATATATTAAACCATACCCCTAAAAATTAGAGACAATTCTCTATCCTCGATTACAATTATAAGACAATTTAAATATATTTTCTATAAAGAACAAAAAAAATAAAACACTTTGCGTTATCGTTATTTATTGATAAAAATCGAGTCCAAATTATAAATAATTCTATACATTGTACAAATTGTAGATGAAAATATTATATACCTTATTCATCTTGTCGTACAATATGCTTTTGTCTTTCCGGTACAAACGGTACTGCTCCTTTCTTTGAATGAGCACGTCTATTAGCTTCCCTGTAATACAACAAAAAATAAAATATTGTTTTATTCCATCAAGAATAAAAATAAAAACAAAACTTTGGAATCTTTGAATAACATACTTTCGTTTACTCTTTTCACGAAGAGTTCGTATCTCAGCTTGAGCGTTATAAATATGTTTCGGTACTTGTCTGTGTCTAGCAATACGACGTACTTGTGGATGAGCCGCAAATTTCTCTATTAACGCATTGGAATAATTCAATGACGTTTTTTCCCTGGGTTTGAGCTATAGTTTCAAAAATAAAGATCGCAGATACTAAAAGATTATGTTAAAAAAGTAAAAGAAAATTATAAGAGAAAATCGTTACATACCACACCCAATTTTTCTGACGCCCTAGCTTTCCATACTCGAAGATTCATTTCATCGCTACCACTAATTATATATTTATTATCAAGAGACCAAGCCACATTCGTGAGCCTTTGCATTCGTTTCGTATGATAAACTTCTCGCGAATGTCCCTTATCAACTTCGAAAATACGAATTGATTTGTCGTAACTACCAGAAACAAATTCTCTACCAGTAGGAGCGTAATCTACGTCTATTACTGCACTTACGTGATCCATGTGTACATTAACTGGACTTTTTAATGAACGAATATCGTAAGTATACAAGCTATAAAAAAAGATTAAAGAAAAATATTAGCATAAAAGTATAATATATTTAAACAATTTGTATATTTCAATCGAGACTCACTTATAATCTTCATTGGCACATGTGAAAGTAATGGCTTCCATAGGATTCCAAGAAAGTTTGTTTGTTTGTAATCTCATAACAATTCTTCGTAATGGACCGGTTTCCCTGGCATCGTATAAAATAATACTACGATCACTAGAACAAGCAGCTAGAAAATAATGAAATAATATTATTTTAGATATGTTCCATTAGATTTATAGCAAGTACATATTACCATGTTCTCACCTAACAAATTTTTTTGTACTGGATTATACTTGACATCGTGTAAACTATCAACACCCCATTTGAAAGTACGTATTGGTTCATTCCTTGTCTCTTCCCAAAGTTGACATGTATCTCCACAAGTAACAAAAACTGGATCTTTTCGATGATGTGATATACCAGTTAACTGGGACTATAATTAATTTCGTTGGTATAATAACAATAACGAAGAATATTGAATAAAAAGAAATTATGATTATTTACTTTGCTAATAATGGTATTAACAGGTTCTTCTTCTTCACCGAACAATGGTTTCTCAGCTTTCCATGTCTTTATAGTTTTATCATCACCGATTGTCATGAAATGCTGTCCACTCGGGGTGAATGTAATACCACGAAGTATGCCATCGTGGGCTATGAAAGATCGTTCTGCTGTTCTATCAGATAAATTCCATACTTTCAACTCTCCATCATAGGCACCACTAAGAAGAACTGATAAACGCAAAGGATGTTTGCAAACAGCTGATACACCATCCTTATGGCCTTCTAAACAACCTATGAAAGGTTTAGCAAAAACTCTATCCAATTTAACGGCATTTAAAGCTCTAGTATATTCTCTTGGTACTTCGAAAGGATGTAACGATGGATCATAATTCCTAGGAACTAAACATTCAAAAAATTCATTTATTAATTTTTTCTGCATGCTTTATGTATATTAGAGGTTATGTTCACAAATGATACATACGTTTGTGAATATCACGTTTGGTTTCTCGTAAATATTCATCCGGATTTCTTGATAAAACCTTTACTTTCATTGTTAACAACACAATTTACTATCTTAATAATTTATAATTATTAACATTAGAATGATTAAATATTTCCAACAGTAACAAATCAAATTAAATATTTAGTTAAACGGTTGAAAACATTTCCTACATAGAGACCCTACACCACTCACTAGCGGATTCAAGTTTAAATGTCCACATGATGGCGCTTCCATCGTCTAGTTCTCTTTTTTGATTTGTTAGAAATCACTAAAAAGAGGTGCATTGCTAACATCATGCTAACATCATGAACTTATTTTCTTCTAGGTCATTTATCCCCATAGAAATCACCAAAGATTGTAGTCAAACTTTTTATCTTATATTCGGAGTAGAACAGAGAACTGTTCTATTTATCTCATGAAATAATCGTTGATATAATAGAAAACTGTTTTACTGGTCAAATAGTTTTAGTCGATAAAAACTGAATCCTGTTTCACTGACCTAACACTACTTACTACTAGTAGATTCCTGTTTTATCGACTTCAATATAGATCTTTAGGAATAGATTCTTGTATAGATCAATAATAATTGATTCCCATTTATTAACTAATATAATTAATTATTTAAAAAAGTAATAATAATTAAATACAATTAATTGTTAAGAGTAGCATTATTATTATAGAAAATACAGATGCAATCAATATTAAAAATTTGCGAGAATAAATAAAATGTATGATTTTGCGAGAAAATGTAAACAACGTCTATAGGTACACCAGAAAAATTCGAAAATTTTTAACTGCATTCATATAAAGAAAAAAAATGATGTCATTGTTATGTTCTCATAAATAAAAATAAAAATATAAATGCAAAATGTCGTAAGTATACCCGGACACAATAATGTTAATTGTTCGGCAAGTTGTAGCAAACAGTGAAAGGAATACGCCCTGCGATGATCCGTAGTACATCTGACGATCTGAATCCCATGGCGAGGTCGTCTTGCTCGATGTGTTACGAGATATGTTATAACGGGCAGAAGATAATGATCAGTTTAAGTAAAACATCGACGTATACTTTTATCGTACCATTATTAGTTAGACATATTCGATTAGATGTATTTAATTTGACGATCACGCAAAAGGTAAACTGACATACACGATATCAACATTCAATGATTGATAATATAAAATCGATGATATCAGTTAAACATTCTGCCTATTTTTTATCACATTATTTTACAACAATAAATGCGAAATGAAAAAGGCCAACAAAAAAAAAGAGAGAAAGAGACAGATCATAGATATAGTTGAATTCTGCAACTATAATTGTTAAATTAAAGAAACGAACAAAAAAAGGAAAGAAACTCGATACAATTGAATTGTAAAATTATTAAAACTAGGGGAGGATAGTGTAATATTGAAAGAATACTTTAACAATAGATAGTCTTACGAGATAGCAAAATTCCTTCGCACCATCGACGTGTCCTTATCTCCCATATAAAATGTAGGCACAATATACTTACTTACACATATAAGTAGAAATATGTAAATGTATTTACATAACTACATTAATAGATAGATAGATAGACAGATAAATAGAAAGAGAAATGAGAATAAGGTAGTCATAGGAAAAAATTCTGATCATATAAAGGACGGAGTTCGAGTATAAGTAATAATTATTATCGTATCGCAGGTACGAAAGGTCAGGTTAAGTCAGGCAAATCTTCTCGAATTCGCGGGAGGGGCAAATACGGCCCACGGAATAGTTCGAGTAAAGAAGGGAAGGGTAGGGAAGGGAAGGAAAGGGAAAGAAGGAGGGAATGTGCCATCTTTTAAGTGCAACTGGCTTCTTTGAATTACACGAACACTTCGAAGATTAATTCTCCCCTTCAACCTCTCGTTAAGCATCGTTGTCTCTGTGGCGGGGCGGATGGTAGTCCAGAAGGAGAATGCGACGTTGACTATAAAACCTCATCATGACCAACCTGGCCACTGTAATCTTCGACAGTGCTTAGAACCACTCTGTGTAACACATAAATCTCTTCATCGTCGTTTCAATAAACGTGAATTCGAGTAATTTGAGTCTGTCAAACTTAACCACTTCGTCGTCTTACACACCATTTTAATTTTACTTTTTCCGTTATTTCTTACGGATCTACGAAGACACTATGAAGATCCTTGTGAGTGAAATAAGATTATCATCTATTTTTGTTTTTATCAATAAAATTTCTTTGGTTTATACTAATTAAATTTCTATTTGGTTGGATTTAATGGACGATGTTGTAAGCTCGTTGTTAAATTATCAATTTCAATTGTATTACTTTATTTCATAACTTTAACTCGTTAACAAAAGGTCAACATAAGAGAACATCGATATCTATGTAGTAATTAACGATAACGCAAATTTTTGCGGTTCGATAAATCGTTAAAATATTAGTTAAAGGTATCGTTTAAAAACCGTAGGACGCGCTACTAATTGGCATATCAAAAGAACGCGCCGTGGCGACACGTGCCGCGCGCATATTCATTCGCGGTATGACCGCGAGTGAAGAAACCGCAGTTCCCGGTTATGCTTATTATTATTCATAAACGCGCCGACAGTCCATAAAGATCAAAACTTTTTCAACGTTCCAATCGTCCCACTTGTGTCCTTATTTTACCTGAGGAACATCCTTTCGATCGTGACTAACGCGCAGATTATTCACGCTTGTCCTGCGTCTTATTTAAAGAAATTGATTATATGAACGGATAAAGTAGAAGCTTCCAATGTAATTTTATAATCGAATCAATAAAAAGAAATTATCTCTAACAAACTAGAATTTAAAGTAAAAATCGTTTGAAATGGATATTGTAAAAAGCTTATTTTGATCTTATTTTTTAAGAATTTTATTTTACTGGAAAATATGCCACAAATTTGAACTTTCAACACTGACCATGTCCAACTTTTCTTTTTAACACGCTTGAGATTGTTTGTATTTTAAACGTTTGTAGGTGCTATTACTCGGTCTGACGGTGGCGTCATATGCACAATACAACAGATATCCATACAACCCCGAGTACTACGGCAGACATATCGCCATATTGCGACAATCGAAAGACACAGCACCAGACGGATCTTACTCCTACAGGTAAGTCTGTCCGTCCTTCCATCGATAAACGGCACCGAGGTGTTCGTCCGTTTGTTTCGTTTCCTCAAGAGCGATCTCGACACGGTCGAAGGATCTCGGTTGCTCTTTCCTCTTGAAATTACGTATATACCTACATATAAACGGGATAATTCGCGCGTATTATAAACTACTCGTCACGCGTCGAAGATGTAATCGTGCTCGTTAGCACGTTCGCCTCCATTTTTATTTCCGATCATACCACGATTTTCGGCTCCGATGAGCACAACCAAGAATTGGCCTTCGAAAGAATGAGAACGATTGAACTACGAAATTTCGAATACGAAAAAAAACATGAAACATTTCTTTCTCTCATTTTTTTTTTTCGTTTTCAAACTATTAAACGTCATTATGCATCATCCATCTAATTAGATGTGAAAGAATTGATCGAACTTTTTCTTCGACGTGGAGGAATCCTAGTAAAACACGAGAAGCAACATCGTGATACAGCCACCGAATCATTGCATATGTACACGCTCGAGAAAGATAGCTAATTGACTTCGATGTTAATCGTCCATGTTAATCGCCTGCGCAGTTCGCAATAACGGATTGCGCAATCGAACAATTACAATCGACCTACCTACCTACGTATCTGCCTACCTATCTTCCTACCTACCTACCTGTCCACCTTCCGTCCCATCCGCAGCCACACTCTGGCTGTTCGCGTGTCTTTGTAAAATCGCATCTAACTCTTCTCAGACACCTCCCATGACACCTGCCTTGTGTGACGCCTCACAGATCTACCGACATCTCTCTTTTTGTACCTCAAACTTGGCAATTATCTTCTTTTTCTTCTTATCGTTAACTTTCTTTCTTCGTCCTTTACAACCCCTACCCGTTTCTTTTTCCAATCTTATTTTTTTCCCATAATTTTGCATTTTTTTTTCTTGAAGGATTAAAATTACTCAGTTTTATTATTTTTTGTGTATAAGAATCATGTCAATAATTGGAATCTATTTTTCTACTAAAATCATTATCGACATCCGCAAGAAACCGAACTTCTTCGTTTTACATAATCGCGTTTATTATTCTGTAGATTTTTATCATCCTGTGTATGACATATCATCAATGGTAGTCCCGTTTCACGGAAATCCTTGTTATAGTATTTTCCAGCAATTATTATTGTTCTTGATAATAAAAACTCTGTTTTTTTTTATGTCCAATTTAATAGAATGTATTCTCAAAGCTGAACAACTCTTAACATCCTGTATATACCTATAAATAATATATAAAGACGAAACATCTTCTTTCCTAATTTAAGTAGACATTCGTGAGTAAGTAAAACCTAAAGGTCCTGAATATCTCAGTGATCCAAAATAGTATAAAAAGCGAAAGACGTGCTTTTCGATTCTCCAAACAATCTAAGTAAGATCCCACAAATAAGTAAAACACAAGATTCTCGATTTAAATTGAAAATGTTTTTTCAGTTACGACACCGAAAATGGAATCTCGGTAGCAGAACAAGGACGTCCAAAGAATATTGGTCCAGCCCAAATCGAAGAGGTCAGAGGTCAATATAGTTATACAGCACCAGACGGTACCCCGATATTGGTCACTTACACCGCAGACGAGAACGGCTTTCAAGCGAGCGGTGCTCACTTACCTACACCTCCGCCCATTCCACCTGCCATCCAACGAGCCCTCAGCTACAACGCGGCTCATCCCGAGGAGGAGGAGCCTTACAGGAGATACTAGACATGACATTATGTTTATCGACTTCTATTCTATTTTTCTCTTCCACATCTTTCTCCTTTTCTCTTATTCTTTTTTTTCTTTCTTATTTTTTTTTTCTTTTTTTTTTTTCATTATATTACTTTTATCGTTTCTTTACGATTATCACGAGTATCAGGACGATTCGTTCGCTATTGTCAACGAAGATGAACGAAGTCTTTTATTCTTATTCTTCTCCTTCTTTTTCTTTGAGGGTATATCATTTTCTAAACCAGCTAGCTTTTGCTAAGACACTAACTATAAAAATCACAAGGAACTGCCTGTAACATCTACAAATGCGTAATTGTCCTTTTCATTCGATCCTCCACGTTGATAGATAAAGAAGAATAGTAAGGAAATTGAATGAGAAGGATCAAAGAGGATTGCCTTTATTTAACGTTTTAAATTATGCTCCTTATTGCTCTTCTCTATTTCTTTCTTTCTATCTTTTTCTCTTTCTCTCTCCTTTTCTCTCTTCTTTTGCAATTTCTATTTTTGACATACGTACTCGTCAGTTCGTTTCGAGTGGAAAGCCAAATAGGTAAATTCCATTAGAGACTAAATCACAACGAAAATTATTTGGATAATGATCTGTTAGAACTAAAGATTTATTTGGAAAGATAAAGGACAATGTTATCGTAACGTAACATCTAGATGTTTAAAAAGAAAGGAAATTGTATCTTTAAGTGATCGATCCAGCGTGAAAAAGTTTAATGTAATTTCCTTTGACGAAATAATCGATGCTAGCGAAATCCAAATAGGAAGAAAAAAAACCAAGAGAAGGAGAGAGAAAAAGAGAGATAAAGAGACAGTTTACTGGATACGATACGAAGAGGAGAGATCACTTACGATTAGAGAAGAGCTGCTTCAGATTTATCTAGACGATAAAACGTCAAATTAACGCGCGCTATTATTGTTCTTTTAATAGAATGTAACCGCTTGTGTCTTTAGACGATGATAAATACATGCAATCGACTTGAAATTGAGTTATATCTTTTCGTACCTGTTACTTATAATACCAGAAGAACTTAGGTTTGACCAATTAATAAGCGAGCAACCTACTGGTAGCTGTCTAACCTAGCTATCAATTAAATCGTTGTTATTACGGAGGCGTTAAATTTTAGGAAACCAACTCGAAATGCCACTCGTAGTTAATGTTAATGGTAATCGTAATATCACGTTTAAAGGTGAGTCAGTGAAAGCAAATCATCGGCCTCCTCTTTGCGTTGCACAACGATCAACTAACCGACCGAACGAACGAACGAACGGTCGACCGAATGGACGACTCTGGCTCATCCCAGGATTTAACATTTTCACCGTGAACAGCTTGGAACTTCGTTTCTGGCACCTCTTAAGAGGCATTCACGAAAGCCGTGAAAGTTTGAAAGTACCATCGAGATCCTTTTACTATGAATTTTACGATTCTATTTTCTCGCCGCTGATCTTTATCTCAATAATACGATGTAATGTTTAACCTTGAATACCTTAACAATTGTTCATCAAACGAATGACAAATTGATAGATTTGTATTATATTAGTTAAGACTATGATTGATGAGGAATTTAATGGTGATAAACATTAAGACTATATCTATTATTAATGTTTAATTTAATAAAAGAATGATAAGGGAAACGAATTATTACGTATACATTTATTGTTAATATTACATAAGTGGTACCTGTTAGAAGATAAATGAAATCATGAAATTTATGATACAAGAAGGAGTTAGCAAGACTGGCGAAAGATGTAGTAAATACATACGAGTCAGTCTCTCACGAAACGTATGTTAACTGACCGGGGATGTCAAACCGCGCCTTTGACATTGGGGTCAGGATGTCACGTAGTGCTTTCCATTCTGTGACACAATCGAAAAGGAAGCAGAAGGAGCTGTCAGCTCGATGGTATTGTTAGAATGGCCGATAGACGAAATCGATATTTTGCATACAATCGTGAAACGTTTTGATCTTTGCGCACGAGGGATATATCGGTCAAGGAGATCGATGGACACCTGGGCGAGTCGTATCCTGTCACGAAAATGACTATAACTTCATCGACCGCAACACCTTTCAGTGATTTTCATAATTTTTCCTTTATTTCTTTTTATTTTTCAATTTACTTTTACGAGAATGATCGATGCTCGAAATTCGGTCGTGTCATTTTTATTGAAAATTAATACGACGATAATAAAGTAAAATAAATTCAGGACACGAATTTATGAAAGGTAATAGATAGATCTAATATATTTACATATATCGACTTACGACAAATTGGCGTAGCAACGGTTAGAGTTAAGTGCAATTAACCATCGATTAATCATTTAGATGCACGATATGTCGATACAAGCGACCTTTTGAAGCTCTAATTATCATCACGATGCTCGAATCCTTGCACGTAAAAACAGAGAGAAAGAGAAGAGTCGAGATATTGCTGACAGTTAGGCTCCACTGGGCGTGGATCTTCTAGGATGGATTCCTTTCGCTTTCGTCACGGACCGGAAAGAAAAGAAGGGCAGAGCACAAAGAGAGGAGTCGGCCAGAAATGCCAGAATGATTGCACAATAACTTTTAGCGAGTTATTCGCCGAGTTACGGGAATAAAGCAGCGTGGAATAGTGATGATCCTTTGCAATGATGATGACGACGACGACGATGATGATGATGATGATGATGATGATAATCCTAATGATAGTCGGCCATAAAGATGGTAACTTTTACATTAGGTGGAAAGTCAACTGCCGGGTCACGGAATTGTTAACGAAAGTTTTGATAGAACACTTAGGAATAAGGAAAAGTAGGATTAGAGATAAAGTAGACAGAAAGATAGATAGAGAGAGAAAGAGTAAATGAGTGAGAGTGAGAGAGAAAGAGTGAGAGAAAGGAAAGATAGACGATCACCTTAACTTCGTGGACAATAAGTAGGATAAAGAAAGGAAGTAGCAAGATCAGCGAGCGTCGGCAGTGATCTTGAATCTTGGTAAGAGATATCCGAGAAATTACATTGTGTTCTCTCAGGGGACTTATCGCCAGAAATTCGATAACTGCGTATCTACATACTTTCATGAGAATTCCAGGAATATCCTTGATTTATAGGTGCACCATTTTATACCCGAGTTGTACCGTGAGAAGATCGAGACACCTCATCCCACACACTCGTCCCATTTGGAATTCAGTATATTTAAGTGCATCACCTTTAGGCGTTTAGCGTAATGCTTGCAACGATCAAGAAAATATATTTAAAACACGTGTTTGTTGTTAAATTAATGATCAACTAGTATCTTACTTACTTTCTTACTTAATGAGATGTCCTGAAAATAAATTTAAAATCTTTTAACTAAAGAAAACTCTTTGTAAGGATCAACAAGGATCTCTTTCGAACCTGTTGTCTCATCTAGGATGGTTCTAGATCTCGCGGAATGCTCTCGGCGTCTCGGAGAATTATTCGAACCGGGTCTGACCTTTCTGGTTTTATTAACTACATTGACTTAGGTATGCCTCGTCATCGTTGTGAGCTTTCAGACTCACCACGGCTCGGATAGAAGGCATACCTTCGGGGGCCTCCCAGGCGAGCATCCTACTCGAGAATTATGCAAACCGATCCGCGCCTAGCCGTTCAATGCCCAACTTAAATTGCCTTACGTACCGCCTTCTTCTTTCGTTTCCTTCCAGTCGATTGAATCCATCGATCTTTATTCTCGTTTCTACCCAAATTGGGACGATTTACGATGAAAACACCGAACGATCGATTTCGTAACTTATATCTCATTAAAATAATGATAATGTTCGCAATGGGATAGTTATGATGTATGCATACGTAATATGGTTAGAAACTTAAATACTACAGAACAAAATATCTAATAAAATGATCAATAAAATCAGATAACATTGTCATAAGTTTCATTTTAATTACAATCATTTATTATCTATTTCGATTGGAAATTAGTTAGACTTATTAAGCGTCAATTCCTACACATTGTACTTACTTTATTATTGCATATTTTCTCATTATTATTATCAGGGACATTTCGCAAGCTCGATTATTAACGTTCGATTGGAATCCTCGATATGAAACGAGAAAAATATCATCGAGTTGTTTTCATTTGATCCTAGTTATGCAAAAACTTCTCAGAACAAAGTAATTAGTATTTGGTATGCGTTCATACATAAGCAAATTATTAAAGGAGTAATACCTAATTCACGATAATCGTATTTAAACCAGACTCTGTTCACATATAGCACGATCTACCTTTAAGCCAAGACATCTGCAATATTACGACTTATAGACGATCATACACCAGTCCTGTATAAGATACAGGTAGATAGCAGAGTTAGCGATGTTCTCTGGGAGTGGTCTCACCTAAGAACAATGCGTTTACGCCTTTGGATGGCGAAAAGCAGAGAGCGAATTATGAATATATCAGGAATGAAATCATCGTTGGTGATCGTACGCCTTCGCGGATGCGTTTATGAATTGACAAAACATAATATCTTGACACTTTCATTTATTATTCCAGCAGGTAGTTATGCTCTTATTTATTTGCTGTCACAATTTTTCTCTCTTTTTTTGAATTTTTTAAAATGTTAAAACCATCATCCTCCAAAGTGTACATGACGTATATATTGTTCATTTAAATTTATTTTTTTTTTCTAAAATAAATTGTCTATTTTCGTTCCACGTTTAATCATATTGGCTTGATGTGGTAATATAATAGGAGATAACATTGAATTGATTATTAAACGATAACAATATGTTAACGCTTTGAAAACATAGATATATATACGTAAGTACAAATGACTCCGGGATCCGTGTGACCTCGAACGTGGGGTTGAGGTGGGGCGAGGATGCGAGGGCGCTTAGAACGACTTGCGTGCTTGAGAAGAGAGGAGAATGGACACCGATGTGGTCTAGAGGAGCAGAGAGAAGGGAAGATCTTGAGCGTCTTCATATAAATGCCAGCGATATTCGTGGTTGATGCCACAGATTCGATACTCTTCAAATCGGCATCACGATCCGTGGAGAATCATCATCGCCATGCAGTACACAGTGAGTGTCTTTTCAAACTGCCATGTTCTTACTATTTCTCTGTCGAGAAGTGTGGACATGTTCATAGAAATTATCGACATACTGTAATCATATCACGTACCTACACTTTCGTACTATTCTATCTTCATATCTTACTTGATTGCAGATACTGATCCTCGCTCTTGTTGGCTCTGCCTTGGGGCAGTTCGGAGGTTTCAGAGGTTTCAATCAAAATCTCTTCCCGCAGACACCAAAGCCTAGTTATCAACCACAGCCGAAGTATCAACCGGAATACAACAGGTAAATGATATTTTTGATTTTTATTTGAAATGCTTTCATTTTCTTCGAATGATTTTTTCAACACATAACTCGATACAACTAAAACTATAACTGTATCTAACATTTGTATTCTCAAACTTTATTCTAACAATTTATTCTGATCAAATTATCCAACATTCTTGGCACCCCTTGGTACCCTTTCGTAACATTTGAAAAAAGAAGATAAAGTAAATACCATTTATTTCCTTCACTCTAGCCCGTACAGTGGTCGGTTTATAGCAATTCGTAGCCAGCAACGCGATTCTTTCCCAGATGGCACGTACAACTGGAGCTACGAGACAGAAAATGGAATTTCAGCCCAGGAAACTGGTCGCCCTAAAGCAGGTGGTGGTCCTGGACAGCAAGCTGAGGTAATTTCGAAACATACATTTTTGAAGATACGAGATATATTATTGGACTTTTGATCTTGATAAAAAAGAAAAGAACAGTAAAAAACATGCTTGATGTATGAGTGTAGGCGGTGCAGGGTAGATTCTCGTACACGGCACCCGACGGTACACCTATTCAAGTGGAATACGTGGCAGACGAAAATGGCTTCCGTCCTCAGGGTGCTCATTTACCAACGCCACCCCCAATCCCAGAGGCCATAAGACGTGCGCTTGCAGCGAATCCACCCGGACCTGACGATTCGAACTATGGACCAGCTTACAATCAAATACCGTATAGAAGATATTAAAATCCCATCTAGTGTCGAGGGCGACGCCATTGCAGCTTCCTCGGTGTCAAGGACACCGCGCGATAGTTCGAACGACGTTCTTGCCTTTGGTATCTTCCTTCTCTGCTCAGCTTTCCTATATGGATGCAAGACCTCGTGTACGAACCTGAGAGAAAGAGAAAGAGAATGGAGTAGGTTCGCACACCAAAGCCTCATCATTATATCTAACATATACATATATATTTTTAATTACATTTACGGCAGGAAGGATGATGACACGACATTTGCCTAATCTATAACAACAATTTCGTAATAAATCAATAAATCTTTTAATAACTTTTGACATATTATTTCACATCGGCGAGATACTAGGGAAAGTAAACCAGTATTTATAAAAATGAAAAAAATATCATGGACGACGACTTATCGTACCTTTTAACGGGATATCTTCTCTTTTACTTAGGTGTAATCTATGATTTATAAAACGAAAACGAGTTTTCGTTTACATATCTTACATGATCTTATATAATCTTA
The DNA here is from genome assembly GCF_001465965.1 of Polistes dominula. The sequence goes on along the minus strand of NW_015148973.1, from coordinate 2,163,631 downwards.
AATTATTATCAAATGTATGTCGTAGATCGATCAAACGAACACCTTAGATAGTCGGTAATCGTAGAGCGCCTTTTTTATCCTCGTTCTCGTTGAAACTTGAAGACTACGAGAGGGCGCTAGATTCGTCGATTCGTTACGCAAATGTTAATATTTTTTTCATTGTGCAACAAAAACGAACGATTTCAATTGCAACAGTTTAATTCCCCCCCCCCCAAATGTTCGTTAAACGAAAGTCTACGAAACCATCGAACCTGAATTCATTATTCCTTCGATAATCGCCTTATTTACATCTGTCCCTTAAGTATTTAACAAAAATTAAGTGACGATAAATAATACGAAGAAACTGGTATTTAATTAGTCACTTTAATGATCAAATATCGAGTTACATAACAATACGTTCTAAAACGAGTTGAGTTGCTTTTTACGAGAAGAATATTGACGGTAAGTTTTGGAATTATTTATTGAATTCGAATATTTCAATGTAAAAGTAAATGTAAAAGATTGGAAGCGTTCATTTTATCAAATCAATGGAAAGCGTAAATTCGAGTATTGGCGGGCTTGAGATTAGCGACGCCAAACGGTGAGCTTTCAAAGCTGCTCAGCCGCAAGTAGATTGGCGAATGCGGTGTGTCGTAGGGGTGACGATGGGTTAGGGAGGAGAGGAAGACTCGGTTTGACTCGCAAGAGGGAGAGCGTGCGTCTCTCTACGTCAGGAAAAGCTTCGAGCTTATTGGTCCCGGTCCATTGTTGCGTATTGATTGCTGCGGAGCACTGGTATGGTCGTCGGGACCTTCGGTCGTCCTCGTCGTCGTCGTCGTCGTCGCCGCCGTCGCCGTCGTCGTCGGTGGTGTGCTGCAGCCCGATAGGCTAATAAAAACTAAACTTTGATATACGCGCTCGAGAGTAGTAAGAGACGGTACGAAACGAGCGGTAGACGAAGAAGAAGAAGAAGAAGTAGGAAGATAGAAGTAGAAGAAGAAGAAGAAGAAGAAGAAGAAGAGGAGAAGCTGAAGAAGAAGAAGTAGAAGAAAGTGGTGGTAGTGGTGGTGGTGGTGGTGGTGGCAGTGGTGCAGGTGGTGGTGGTGGTGTGGTGGTGGCGGTGGTGGTTGTCTGGTGGTAGTGGTGGTGGTGGTGCTACTGCTGCTGCTGCTGCTACAGCGAGAGCCTTCTCGAATAATTCGAATATCCTTTATCTTCATTCGACGAAGGTGAAACATTTGTTCTTGGTGTTAAAAAGGAATGAACGAACAAACAAGCAAATATAGTAAATACGGATAGTTCGTTATAGTTATCGTAGCAGTTATCGTCATCGAAAAACTCGTCTCTTTTAGGGGTTAAAAGAGAAAGGGAAAAAGATAAAAAAAGAGAAAGATAAAAAGAAAACAAAAGCAGAAGAGTCCTGGTACTGGTGGACAGGTATCTCGTCAAACAGCCAGTGCTTTTTCACGATTATTCACCCCACTTCGAGGAAGTGTAGGAAGGGAAAAAGAAGAAGTAGAGGTGGAAAGTGTCTGTCGTGCTATGGTGCCATATATACACATATATATGTATATATACGCACGCATACACGTATATAGAGATATATATACATATACTACATGTACGTAAGTATATATATATATATATACTGTATAGGAAAGACAACGGCATTGACTGCCGGTCGGTCGAGTCGTCCTCGTCGTCGCGAGTGAGCACGAGATAGTAGAAGAGGACACACGTTGCTCGACGACGAAAATTTTACTCGACGACGTGAAGGCGAGGCGACACGACGCGACACGACACGACGCGACGCGTCACGACGATAGACGGGATGAGACGAACCAAATCATTTTTCCTTCGTCTACTATGTTGATCGGGTAAAATTTTCTTCCCTGTTCTCTTATTTTCTTTAAAAGGGGTAGATTGAGAGAGAAAGAACAAATTCGCTAGACATACGTGTTACGTGATTAATAAAGATACGTGGACGTTTCAGTGCGAAGTGAGACACGTTGTAATAACGTCGAAAGCGAACGAATAATTAATTATTTTAATAATAGCTATAAAAAAACGTTAAGAGAAAGTAAACAATTTGTTACGAAAGTAAAAACGGTGCGTGTAGTTGTTGTGTTATCCTTACAAGTGATAATTCGATCAAAGTACAGAGAACGAAAAGGGGAGGAAGAAAGAAGGAAGAAGAGAGAAAGGTTGAGAGATAAACTAGGAAACGTATCAAGAAGTAGTGGGGGTGGGGTGGGGGTGGGGGGTTGATCGAGAGAGAGAGAGAGAGAGAAAGAAAGAGAGTGAGTGAGAGAAGAGGGGTAAGTAGGTAAAGGGCAAAAGAGCGAGGAGAGAAAGAGAGAGAGAGAGCAGTCGTCTCGCAGCCGAGTTGAGGTGGTGGAAAGAGAGAGTGGTGAACGCAGCAGCAGCAGCAGCACGTACGTGGAAGAGGGAAAAGAAGAAGAAGAAGAGGAAAAGGAGGAAGAGGAGGAGAAAAAGGAGCTTATCGAAAGGGGTAAGGGGGTGGAAGGAAGGAAAGAGTGATAGCGCGAAAATAGTGGAAAGGAAATTTCTTGTGGTTGATAGAGTCGACGGTGCACGAGGAGGAGATAGAGGAGGAGGTGGAGGAAGAGGAGGAAGAAGAAGGGGTGGAAAAAGAGGAAGAAGTGGTGGCGGGAGAGAAAAAGAAAGGACAGCAGCGGTGGAAGAGGAAGAAGGCGACGATAGCCGCCGCGTGGCTTCAGGGGACGACGAAATTATGAAGCGTATAAAGTGCGTGCGATCGGCCATCATAGTAACAGTTGGCCGGTGAATGTGTGATCCGGGGGCAGCAGAGATCCGCCGGAATGACGAGCGTAGAGACGCCGACCGAGCAGCCCCCGGTAGATGACTGCCTAAAGGAGCGAAAATGGTGGTGCTTCTTGCTGTCGAGCATCTTCACGTTCCTCGCCGGGCTGCTTATCGTCCTCCTCTGGCGCGCGTTCGCCTTCCTTTGCTGCCGAAAAGAGCCCGAATTCGCCCCAAATGACCCGAAGCAGAAGGAGCATAAATCGAACCGCCATGGAAAGGAGTTCGAGGGAACTTTTATGACTGAGGCCAAAGATTGGGCCGGCGAGCTGATTTCCGGACAGACCACCACTGGACGTATTCTTGTAAGTTATTTACTTTCATTTTTATTCTATTCGCGCGCATTAGTATTAGTATTTGTATTATTCTTCTTTTCCTTTCTTTTCGCGCGCCCTTTTATTTCCATTTTATCTTTACACGTTAAAAAATAGATTGAGTTATTAAACTCCCTCATATTATCTATTGGCTTTATCCTCCGTTTTAATGGTATACCTTTTGAATTTGAAAGTATCGTCAACGATAACGTAATAATAATACTCGCACAAAGTTTCAACCGTTCGACTTAGGTGTTTATATGTCACATCGTTGATACGCGCACGCAAATACGCGTCGCGTAGGCATGCTCCTCCCTCATTTTCTCTTTCTCTTTCTATCTCGCACGCGATGCGACACATTTACAGAAGCGTATACATTTACAACGTTCCATTTCTAATATCTACTTAGGTGACGTGAAGGAAAACTAAATGAAACTCTATGTTCACAGAGAGAAATCGAACGTGCTTGTTTATCGAGAATATTAAAGGGAGAAAGATAACAGAGATCTTTCGTGCTTTAAAGCAACGTTTTGACCTTTACTTTGTAAATACCTATTCAAAGAATATTACGAACTGTATCGTGTGGCTCTCAAATAACGTTAATAATCTAATACCTTGAAGATTTAACAGGAAAAAGGATTAAGAAAAATGGGGAAAGAAAAAAGGGTTTTTTCATCATTGCAAAATTTCAGTGAAATCACAGTAACGTAGATGGCGTTGATAGTTCTCCAATGAGAGAGCAGTTTACGTTGTTTGTGTTTTAAACTCGTTAACTTTTTGAAAAGCTAAATAATAAAAAATATTTACGAAACATTAAGTATCGAACGTTTTAGAAAGAGAAAAAAAACTGTCGACCATTAAAAGATAACATGTGTTCGTTCACGCGTGGCTTGCCTCTCGTAAAACGTCAAATTTGATGCTAGCCGCCAAATGAGTGATCTATTTCTGTTAAGTACCATTATCCGTGAGTATAATAGAGATAGGTAGAAACAAAAACAGAGAGAAAGAAAGAGAAATAGTTTAAGCTATTCACTTTGTCTCCATTTGTGATCTCTTCCGAACGAACGATTTTAGAAAAGCTCGTTTAACGACGACAATAAATCTATCCTTCGAATTTGCACGATATTTTTTATCTCAATCTCGTTTAACACATTCGAGAATATAATCGATATTTCCGTGACTAACTCTTTCACTTTTGATGTAATCTCTGAGTGATGTGATGTCATCGTGTGCGAAACGTTGAAGAATAATAAAAGTACATGACGAAGGAAAGAAACAATTTTCTTTCTTTCCTTCGTTTATCTATTATTTATTTGTATTTGTATGTTTCAATTTAGTTAGTTCGATTTATGCATGAATTTTTTTATCTATTGTTTTTCTTTTTCTTTCTTATTTTATCCTCACTCCTTTCGTTTAATTCGGAAGACGAAACGTGTAGGGAAAATTAACGTATCTTCTTCACCCCCTCGAATGAGCGCGCGTGCGCCCACCGTCGCATGATGTTTCGCGAAGAGCTCGCACAAGTATTGTACGTGACCGGTGACCTAGTTCTTCCTGGGTGGATGGTTTCTACGCAGTGCGTGTGCTGCTTCACCCTAGAAACGGCTTTCCGTTGAGAGAAAGAGTGAAAGAAAAAAAGGGAGAAAGAGAGAAAGAAAGAGAAAGAGAGGCGGTCGAACTCGATATCTTCTTTTCGTCCTTCCTTATTCTTCTTCTTTACGTTATCCTTTATCTTTTTATTTTTCTTTTTTTATTTTCGAAGTATACCTTATCTTCTCACCCCTTTCTTCTTCTTCTCTTTTTCTCGTTCTTTTTTTATTATTAGTTCGAATATTTGATGTTCGACCTGTTCCACTTTTCAATAAAAGAATGTAAATTCTAAGATATATCTTTTGAATATATCTTGTTCTATCAGGAGAAAGAGAAAAAGAGAGAGTAAGAAAGAGAAGAAGATACAGATAACGTTTATTATTTCGTATCAGGACAGAAGGGTCATTTTATTTTTCAGTCATCTATAATTGGACTTTAACCTTTGCACAATGAGCAATCGAAATGACCTAGTGGACGACCCACATAACGAAATCAGCTTCTTATTCTTTATTCCTCTTCCTTATACAATACACCTATGTAAGTTGTATATACCAGAGAGATTATTCCGTATATAGGTGATAGGATGGATATCATTCCTCGATTCGTTGTCATCGTCGTTGTCATCGTCGTCGTCACCGTCTAATTTCGCTCGTCGTGTAGTGTTAACAAAGAATCGATAAACGAAACCTTTTCGGTTTGCCCTTTCGAGGTCATCCCGTGTATAATTTATAATCGATGCTACATATATCTTTGTTACTGATTGTAGAGGATTCGCGAGAGATCGTTAGATATTTATTCGGATAAATGGTCTCCTCCTCTTTCTTTTTCTTCTTCTTCTTCTTCTTCTTCTTCTACCTCTTCTACTTCTTTTATCTTAATAATAGACATTTTGTATAGCTAACTCACTCTTCGAAAGATTGAATACGTATATTAAGTAATTAATGATTAATGTATTTACCGAGATTACTTGCATTACGAATTCAAGAGCAATCATTTTAGCTTTCTTTCGAAGGAGAAGATCTTTTCTTCTTAGGTGTCAAAAGTGTAATCATATGAATCTTGATCGTCCCTTACACGTATATCACGCGAACTTGATCGATTAGATGTCGGAAACACTTAAAATAATCTCGGATCGCTTTTGCCTATCTCTCTTCCTTTTTCTATTAGTAAAGAGTGATCGTTTAAACGTGATATTTGCTCGACTCATTTTTTTAAACTTTTATCAACGTCAAATTTATATTAATATCATTCGCTACATTTATTTTTCTTCTTTTTTTTTTTTATTTTTTTATGATAAATATCGGTCGATAACACGTGGTAATTTGAACAATGTTACACGTGACTAGTAAATTCTCATATTAGAGTATAATGGGTCATTTAAGGATCCACATTTTTGATCATAAATTTTAAAAGGGGATCGTAACAGGTAATTTTGGGGTAAGCAACGAAAAGGATTAAGGATATGGATCATACTCCGAAAGGAAAGTAGATAACGGCGGTTGGCGACCGGCCAATATCCATTTCCAAGAATGTAACAGATTTGTCATGACGCCATTCGAAGTAAAATGTTAGGAGCGCGCTCCCGTCCGACTAACACGAATTTTACTGTGCCAAGGCCCATTATCGATAGTTCTCGTTGCGGATAGGAGATAGAGATAAAAAGAAAGAGTGGGAGTAGGAACGAGTAAGAAAAATTGAGAGAGGAATAGGGGTGCAAGGCTTCACGTATTACGACTTTCGAATAAAAAAATATATTTATTAGTTAGTTTTATAATATTTATTTCCAAATGAAATACTACATGATCATTATTGATTACTTCATTGTTGTTAATACATAAAATAATGTTTTTTGAGAAAGATTGAGAGAGGGGGAGGGTGCAAGGCTTCACGTATTACCACTTTCGAATGAGAAAATATATTTATTAATTAGTTTTATAATATTTATTTCCAAATGAAATACTACATGATCATTATTGATGACTTAATTGTTGTTAATACGTGAAATAATGTTTTCCAATTGTGCCCGCGGATCGATAGATGCACCAATTTCAATTTTCTCGTCGTTACGTGGTTTCCGTTCATTTCCGAACCTAATTAGCGTGTAATTAGTAGATCCGTTTCTAGCATCATCAATGTTCGACATCGATGAAACACTGAAACAAGTGGTGTATACCTACCAATAGGGAACATTTCAGTCGAAAAAGGGAGAGAGAGAGAGAGATAGCTCGTTATACGTCTGACGAACGATTTTGAATCATCCGTCCTAGGAAATAGAATAATGCTAAGCTTTGGCGGACATCGTTGGCAACATTACTTGCCGGCGTATCGTGTTTATTTGCTATAACAACTTACGCCATGTTGTTTGCTTTCTGCGTAGATTATTATCGAAAAATCGTCTCTTTGTTTCTCAATTTATATAGATATAATATATGTAACGCGTTTATCTTGTTTTATATAATTAAAATAACAAAGTTAAATTAAATAAGATGGAAACATTTTGAATGATTTCAAGATCGACGTCTTGGATTTAGATATATCCTCTTTATATTATTCTTTCTCTCTTTCTTTGGTATATACTGTTTTAAGTACAAATCCATATGATCGTTAATATTCTCACTATGTCGTTTTCAGGAAACAAAAGGGAAAGAAGGGTGAATTGTCGCTAACACGTAGATCGGTAATTTTCCACCGTTGAATTTCGCGTTTACTCGTATAAATAGTCGAATTAGATAAACCCGGTTCAATCTGCCGTTGGCGCGAAACGACGTAAAATTGGATGTACGCCATCTCGGGATGTAAAACTTTCTTGCACGGTACCCTCTTGGCTACCCCTCATCCACCCTATCAAATAATTCTATTCTATAGCGAGCTTTATTTCTTCTGTACTATTTTTTCGTTTACTCAAAGAAGGTTAAAAAAGTAAGAAAAAAAAAAAGAAAATGGAAGAGAAAGAAAGAAGGAATATCGTCATCGAAAATTTTTATTTCAAGGAAAGGCTCTGATTCACTGTTGTTATCTAAGTTGGATGATGACTACAAGGATCGTTGATGATTCGTTCACGATCGAGATCATCGTTTTGTCGTAGATATATCTATAAACTCTCAAATAAGAGTTTCTGTCGTACCGACAGCCAACAAACACATATCGATACATACGTGCACACACATATACATATATATAAAAACTTACGCGTACTTGTGAAATGGGGATTTCAATTATCCGGATTAAGAATCTTTATTGCGTAAAATTGCGAAAGATACAAATCCCATTTGATTTTATTGTTAGAAATTAACTACACTTTGTTCGTCAATTTTATTAATCTTCAATCGTTAACCCTGTTATTAGCAAATTATTCTATTCGAAGAATGACAAAATCGAACGAGTTCAAAAGTAAGCCTGAGGCGTAGGAAATCCCTTGACGAAGTCCGAGTTCGTTCTCTCGTTCTTGACCTTCGACTTTCATCCGTCTGTCAGATTTAAATGCATAAGGTTTAAGTTCTAACGAGACGAAATTAGACGTGGCATTAGAAACTAAATCTTTTAGTCGATGCAATTATCGCTTCTTCTTCTTCTTTTTCTTGCTTAGCTCACTACTCAATAAATTTCTTTGTTTTTTTTTTCTATTCAAATGAATCAAATAATAATCAGATAAATGATTGATTGTTAATCAATTATACACTAATTTGTTTCGTTTTTCTTTATACCAATCATAGTTTCATTTTTCTTCATTGTTCGAAGGAGCAAGATGCAATTTAATAATTTCTAAATGAAATCCTTGATTGAAAGAAAGATAAAGAGGGAAAAAAGGTGAGAAAGAGAGAGAGATAGAGATAGAGATCGAGAGATAGAAAGAGTGTATATGCATATCTTGTCTTGGTGACGACGAAAATAACCGAGGAGGCTCGTGACGAGACTGTCCGAGACCCACGCTAATTTTCATCCTAAAATAAGAACGGCAATCTTTATTTATAGCAAAGCGCGATAGGTCAGATTGTCCGCTTCTCAGGGCAAATTGCATTTTCTTAAGTAGCGCTCTAGCGCACTCGAGACGTGAAATTTACACTACGTATGTATGTTCTACATATGTATCTTCGTAGGGGATGGAATAGGACGCAGTGATAGCACGAAGATAGAAGGTGCGGTGAAACGAGCTAGGGGGGATTGGAAGGTAGTGCCACTTGTACTTCGCAAAGCATTGAATGGAGTAGCTTTTGTAATAACTTTGCGAAAGCGTCGCTACAACTAACGCGCTGCGTATTGTATACACCTGTATACGTATGAATGTGTGTGTGTGTGCACGCGTATAATGTAGTTGCATGTGGCGCTACATGCGAATCGATTAACGTGACACTTTTATACGTCTCGTGCGTCTCTCTCTCTCTCTCTTTTTCTCTTTCTCTTGTCTACCTCTTTGTTTTCTTTCACTTTATTCACAAAGTTTTTAATATAATTAACTTAATACTTTTTTACATTTTTTCTCGTCCTCTTTTTCTCTTTTTGATCATTATATTTATCTTACATCATATACTTATTTAACATCAACACGTAAGACACCTATTATAATTATACTTGTGTGCACATATATATATATATATA
>NW_015148973.1:2141914-2154242 GCF_001465965.1 Polistes dominula | reverse complement strand
TTATTTATTTATTTACTTGCGTTGAAAATAGCAATGGGAATTAAAAAACAGTGGGGCGCCGTAGAGTAGAACGGTGCTCGCGATAAATAAATCTTTTACCAGATTGCACCGCTTCGGTTCGCCCACCCAACCCCGTTCGTTCCGGTTTCTTTCAAGGATCTCTCTCTAATTCCTGATAGGAAGAAACGAATAAACAGAGCGCGTAAACAACTCGAAGTCGTCAGTAAGAAGCTTAACGATCGAAAAGTACGAATTCATCTTCCATCTATTTCTTCTTCCCTTCTCACTTCTTCCTTCTAGTCACGAACTTACCCTCGGTCCAGTTGTCCTTTCGAAGATGCAATTGCTCAGAAAAGCTTCCGGTAATGGAGAATGATCCTGGAAGAGATAACCCACTGACCTATATCTTTCTATCATGCTCTAGTAAGTGGAAGAGATACATATATATAATATATTTGGTACATATATATATTTCAAGAACAAGCAAAAAAGAAACATAGACAGGGAAAGACGGAGAGACCAAAAATAAGCAAGAAAGGGAAAAACAAAGAGAGAGAGAGAGAGAGAGAGAGAGAAAAAGAGGAGGAATCGGTGTTCGGGCGTGTGCCAAAGGATTGGAAAGTAGTGAAACGCCACCTCGCGTTTCATTCGTTGTTGGGGAGGGAGGGAACTTAACTGAAGGTTTGAAATAAAATGAATAAGAGAGAGGAGGCACCCTTCTAGCTGAAAGAGGCGAAGCAAAAGAGAAAGAGAAAGAAAGAGAGAGAGAGAGAAGCGACAGCCTCGTGACCAGGTCAAACGCAAGTTCAAACGTAAAGCTTGTCTTACCCCCGTTGGAGTGCAACTGTACTCGGTTAACCCGGTAACGTATAGGTGCCGACACGTTGCAGCTCGTGGTACGAACGAAGCGAGGGAGTCGGAGAGGGTTGCCACCGATCGATATCGGTGCTGGTGGTCACGGGTATAACATCCTCCTCCGACCATACACGCGTTTATTGATAAAACTGACTCTTACTGCACCCCTCCGATACCATCTCCCTTTCTTTCTCTCACCCTTCTCTCACCATCTCTCTCACTCTCTCTTTCTTTCTTTCTCTATCGTTCAGTCTTCCTTCTATCTTGATGTTTATTTCAGTAGCGTTGATTTTCCTTCGTTTAATTTTCTTCTACTATACTCGGAGAATGTATCGATCAGTTTGTTGACATTTTTCTCTCAGATTTTTTTCTTTTCTTTGTAAAAATAACAAATAAAAAGAAAAAAAAAGAAAAAAAAAGAAAGGAAAAGTAGAAGTGAATTGATATTAGAAAATCGAATGAATTTATTTGACTAACAATAAGTCGATATTTCTCTTCTCTCTCTTCATTTTCTTTTTCCTCCTATTTCAAAGTTATTCACGAATAATTTGTCTTTCTTAAGAGTTTATTTTTCTTTTTAAATATCCAATCGTAGTGCGCGCGATTAAAACTTTTCTTCGTACTACTTATGTAAATAGGAGTATTATATCATAAATAAACAAGATTTTAAAGAGAGAATCATAGAGATGCAAAATATTATAATCAGCTTGAATTATTTCAGATGGTATATTATCATGTAGTTCTCTGTGTTTCAATCGATAGAAGAGAAAGTTTAGTAATAATAAGCAAATCGCATTTGTTTTCGTCACTCACTCGGTGTTATCCTCCGTGTGTGAAAAAAGGGAGTGGGAAGAACGATGATGGTAGGAGGGTAAAGAGAAACGATCAGCGGGTGTCGAAATATATGCACCGCGTTGAATAAAATTAACGAGTCGAGCTGGAATAAAGTGATTCGATCGTAAACTTAACAACTAACTAATAATAATAATAATAATAATAATAATAATAATAATAATAATAATAATAATAATAATAATAATAATAATAATAATAATAATAATAATAAAGANGTGCAGGTCGAGGGCATTGGCAGTGGAAGTGTCAGTGGCAGTGCTAGTGGTAGTGGTAGTCCTGCGACCGCTTCTACGAAACTAACTAATAATAATAATAATAATAATAATAATAATAATAATAATAATAATAATAATAATAATAATAATAATAATAATAATAATAATAATAATGACATAGAAAGAAGAATATCAATTAGAAGAAAATTTGTAAATAAAACACCAAGAGTTACCGATTTTGTTGAACGTAGGGCGCGGGAAATCGTTTGAAATTTAACGAGGTAGTAACTGGAACTGAGCCAAGAATCTTGAAATCGATCGTTGCTAGCGATGTAGCTTACCTAGGATATACATACGTACAAGCCTATACCTCTTTAGTTATTTACATTTCGTCTATATATGTAATACATCTATTTTAATGTGTATTCGTTAAGGTATATACGAGCTTTAGGACAATTGTGAGAGAGTTTCGTCGATTCTCTCTTGATAGCTAGCAAACTCTATCTTACCTTTAAGTTTATGCTTTTTCATATCTGTTTGTGTTTCGTGTATATTATACGCATGTGCATGTTTGTTGTATGTAAAGATGCTTCATAATGCATACAAACATATAGACGCGCGCTTACCTATTCTATGCTAAAGCAAGAATTTATTTTCTAGACGGTACGCGCTCTGAAATACATATATTCTTGGTGTTTGTTTTTACATCCTCCATCCTTTCGTTCTACTACTCTATCATCGGTTATAGTACTTACTTAAGACGTTATTGTTACTTTCTTTCTCTGTTTTCCTATCTCCCACTCTCTCTCTCTCTCTCTCTCTCTCTCTCTCTTTCTCTTTCTCTATCTTTCTCTCTTTCTTTTCAATTGTTTATTTATTCTTAAAAGAGCACGTTCATCGTATCTCTGACACATTGTACTTTCTGTTTCAGGTGGTGCTAGTTTTCATTCTCAGTATAGCATCGCTTATAATATACTTCATCGATGCCTCCACGTAAGATTATTTTATTTCTTATTATTTCATTATTATTCTTATTATTACAATTAATTTGACGAAAACAAAAAGTGATCTTTAAAAATGTGATACGAGTAAACTCGACACTTAACCTTTTTATTCTTTTGCTGTTCGCGTTTCTCTGCTGTCTGTCTATCGATTAAAAGAAAACCTTGTGCGTTGCACCTGTTGCAATTACTCGTCTCGTCTTTACAAAGGTCTTTAGTCGGTATCCACAAAGAATACCTTACCCTCTCCCTTTTCTTTCTTTCTTTCTTTCTTTCTTTTTTTTTCTCTTTTTAAGAGAGAGAATTTTATTATCGATAATCCAACGATCGGGGATTTTGATTTTTTTTTATTTCTGTTACAGTGAGGAGGTGGAACGTTGCCAGAAATGGAGCAGCAATTTTACTCAGCAGATAGACTTAGCTTTCAATATATTTTTTATGGTCTACTTTTTTATACGCGTAAGTAAACAACGTTTTTAGAATTGTAACGTCAATGAACAGAAAAGAAAATGAAAATGTCAAACAGAAATAGAAATTGTAGTGCGAAGACCTATCTCATCTCTTTCTCTCTCTCTTTTTCTTGCCGTTTGTTTTTGTATTTTTTTCTCCCCTTGTCTTTCTCGTAAACAGTTTATCGCCGCCAGTGACAAGCTGTGGTTCATGCTGGAGATGTACTCGTTTGTGGATTACTTTACGATACCACCGTCCTTCGTATCGATATATCTCGATCGGACGTGGATCGGACTGAGATTCCTCCGAGCCCTACGATTGATGACGGTCCCTGACATCCTCCAGTACCTCAACATTCTAAAGACATCGAGTTCCATTCGCCTCGCCCAACTCGTATCCATCTTCATCTCCGTCTGGTTGACCGCTGCTGGCATCATTCATTTGGTAAAAAATATTTTTGTTCCACTACTTATACAAATACATGTATTATTAAATTTAATTACTAAAGTGGACTAACAATAAGCCCGAAGAAGAAAAAAAAATTATTTTATGATTTATTTTATAATATAAATATATAAATGATTTTACGATTTATTTTAATATACAAAATATATCGTAAATTGTAATTTTATTTTTTTTTTTTTTTTTATTTTAAGTATAATTATTATATATATATATATATTTACGAATTCCTGCTGACAGGGATAAAACAATTGTTCTTTTTTTTTTTTTTTAATAATTTATATTTATTTTGTTAAAAATATTTGAATAATTTCTATTTGATCTTTTTATTATCGATCCTAATGATCGGAGAATAATTTTGTCGGCAGCTTGAAAACTCAGGGGATCCATTCGAGTTCATAAATCCGCAACAGCTTTCGTACTGGACCTGCGTGTATTTTCTAATCGTGACAATGTCCACGGTAGGATATGGCGACGTTTACTGCCAGACGGTCCTCGGCCGCACATTCCTAGTATTTTTTCTACTCGTCGGTTTGGTAAGTCAACTTTGGTTATTATTTCCTATACCGTTTAAATATACATTACTATAGTATATACATATATATATTGTTATTATTATTATTATTATTATTATATGTTATTATCATTTATTATTATTATTATCTTTATTATTATTATTATTATTACGTCTAACAAACAAACAAAAGAAAAAAAAAAGAAAAGAGAACTATAATACATTTGAATCCGTGAATTACATATAAAATACACGAGTCACGAGAGGCCCCGTGTTATAAAAAATAAAAAATAAAAAATTTACGAGCGAAACAAATCGCTCGTACGACAAATCTTTAAATATTTATTATTGGATGAAAACTTAAAAAAAAATAAATAAACGAAAGATATATCAATCGAGAATGAATAATAAATAAGAAACGAAGGAATCGTCGAAGTCTAAGAAATAATTAATATTGAATAGCCTATGATTTTTTCGGCGAGTTAGAAACACGTATTCAATATATTCGCTTGGTCAATGAAATTTTCTGAAAATTTATTTAAAAAGAAAATAATTAGATAATATATACATATACGTATTCGTATTTTGCCAATCATGTCGTTGACCGTGGTCCAGTCTTACAATTAGAGTGAGAGTTGAAATAAGAAAAAACACAAAATAATAATAATTATTATTATAAAAAAAAAATAAAGAACAGTCAATAAAAAAAAAAATGAAACAAAAGAGAAATTCAAAATGACCAAAAAATAATTTAAAAAAAAAAAAAAAACAAATAAGAAAAAAAGAACATGAAATTGCGATCCCGTCGAAGGTTAATCTGCCCCGAAGAAAGTTCTATAAAAAAAAAAACGTTTTTACATATGTAAATTTATCTAAATAGTACACACAGAGAAATCGAGCGTCGTCGATTAGAAGTCGATTTAAATTAGAACGTGGACTAGTCCTTACTCGCATAGGTTTTGTTCGATTCTTTACAAATCTACCATAAAAAGCGTTTTTATGGTTTTATTTAGGATACGAAGAACAATTGTGATAAACGCGTATTTTTGTGTTTTACTGTTTCTAGAAATTCTTGATCCCCTTTTCTAAATAATTCACTTTACGATATATATAAAAAAAATAACTTGACCGAATGTATCCAAAAAGCCAAAGAATTATAAAAATGACCCTAAAATCATTCAATTTTCGTTTTCTTTTTTTTTTTTTTTTAATTACTTTTATTCGTATCTTGGCCATCAGCCGACGATTTTTGATTCTTTGTAGCGGGGGGTTAAAAGTAGGGGTTTGTGTATCGAGACTCGAGAATAAAAATAAAAAATAAAATCAATTAGAAAAGAAAAATCAAAAAATCGAAATCGGAATTAGCTTTAATATTCCATGATGTTGTTACAAATATCATGCATTAACGTGGTTCAGCTGTATCGTCATAGCCGTCGTTTTTATTCTTATTATATTAGAAAATCGTTCGTTGTATATATAAATAAAAAAAAAATAAACCAGAAATAAAATAAAATAAAATAAAATAGAATAAAATGAAATGAAATAAAAGAATAAGAAAAAAAGGAAAACTAAAAAATTGTCTTTATGTCTCCAGAATATTCGCATATAATATCGCAAGCGCACGTGCGAACACGCAGCATACACGTATATTTATTCTCATATGTATGTATACATATTTACGTACATAAGATTACATATCTTTTTACACGTTGTGTCCCCTCGTCGCGTATAAATTATACATTTATTCGTGTCAAATTTCTTACGATCCAATAAAAAATATATTTTCTTTTTTAATATTACGATTTGAGAGACTCCGATGATCATTGGCCTTTATTTGTCGAGCAGCACGCGTCAACACGGTCCGTTACCCGCACGGTCCATTATTCTCTTAGGTTTATTATCCTTCTGTGTTTTTTTCTTCTTCTTCTTCTTCTTCTTCTTCTTTATTTTTCCTCTCCTTCTCTCTTTTTTTTCAATAAATTTCAATCAATGAATTTTCTCTTTCTCTCTCTCTCTTTCTCTCAAAAAAAAATATAGAAAAAACCAGACAAACCTTTCTTTCTTATCGAGCATACACAAATTCTCTCGGGTCGTTTCATTGGATCGTTGCATATAAGTTTTCCTCCAATCGGATAAAAAAAAGGGATGAAAATACTATTTCGTCGCGTTTGTTTCTTCTTATTTTTTTTTCTTATTTTTTTTTTCTTATTTATTTTGAAAACAAAAACTCGCGTTCATAGTTCGTAGTAACATAATATATATATATATATAGCTCGATAAAAGTGCGCTTATACCATACTTGATGCCTTTCTTCTTATTTTTTTTTTCAACCCCCTTTTCTCGCTTTCTCTTTCACTCTTATTCTCTCCCTCTCTCTCTCTCTCTCTCTCTCTCTCTTTCTGTGTCGCTTTCTCTTTCTCTCTCATTTTCTCTTTTTCTGTATTTCTGTCTTTCTCTCTATCTCTATCTCTTTTTGTATTTAAAATTATTCTATTATATTATTAAAATAATGAAAATCGTAAAAATGAAATTATAATAAAAGCAACAATACGAAATAGTATTTTTCCGATTGTATGTCGCTTTTTTCATATATCGTCGAGTTATAAATATTAATTATTTTATTCTATTATATATATGTTAAGCAAATAATTTACATTCGTAGAATTAGCGCGATATTTATTTCATATCATATTTACGACTTTTTTTTTAGAATAAAAACGCTCTTATTCGCGTCTTTGATTGTGATGTTTTTCACGTAGCCAGAGGAATTAACATATGTTAACCAAAAATAAGAGAGAGATACCGTTCTAGGATCCAACCATTCATCCATTCTCGTTGTCAAAATTAACAAATTAAAAGTAACAATGAAAGCAAGAGGCGGAGTGGATTTTAATTTATTTCTTCTTTTCTTTTTTATTTTTTATTTATATACGAGTGTAAGTTCAACTCATCAAGTTTTAAAGTATGAGTTAATTAACAAAACAAAATAATTATTTCTCTCTCTCTCTCTGTCTCTTTTTTCTTTTTCTTTTAATTATTTCTCTTTTTTTCTCGAAATGTTATTTCATAGCTTTGCAATGTACAACATACGCGTTTTATTTCGCATATATTAAAAACTAACGAGAGTATACTTATTACAATTACCAATTACAGTTACGATGCATTAGTATTATGTTTCTTTGGAAATTTTTTCATTCCACTTATCTAAACGGTATAATCAACTATATACTATATTTTGAAATAATCAAAATTCATTTAGTTTTTCATGCTTTATAAACATCATAGAGTTTTAACTCTTTGATAAAACATTTAATTCACTTCGAGATTGGATGCTGCGAAAGATTCTTCTTGTTTGAACGTCGTCTCTCTTTCTCTTACTTTTTTTCTTTCTTTCTCTCTCTTACTCTCACTCTCTCTTCCTCTTTTTCTCTCTCTCTCTCTCTGGCCATGAAACTTTATCGTGCCGTTGCAAAAGAAAATATTAAAGAAAACAGAGCAAAAAGAAATATATATATACTATACAATACAAAATTAAAAGTACTCGATAACTTTTTCTTTATATTATAAATAGTGAAATGTTGGTGTTTTGTACGAGCTTCAATTTTTCACTGTCGTTCTTGCCTGTGTATATCTGTGTTCTAACATACATACTTACTGCCCTCCGTGCGCTGATACGCTGCTGAAATATAATTCTACTAACTCTACTAACATTATTTCTGGCCGCTTGAAATTTTCTTTCTCGGATATTAATTCATCGTAGCAATACGTTTACCATATTTCTATACATATATATATATATATATATATATATTATATTATATTATATTACATTATATTGTATTATATTATATTGTTATACTATTTAATCATTGGACGATATAATTATAACTTTGTTATGTTTTGTTTGGATTTTTTCGATTATTCATCAACGGCTATTAGCGTTCATGTTTTATCAGAGTTATTTCGACAAATTGGACGATTATATACGCATATCATTTTTCGCATTGTTTTTTTTTTGTTTTTAATCATTTTCGAAAAATAATTCAATTATATTCTTCACAATAAATTCGTCTAATTTGTTTCGAGATATTCTCCAAGATGAACCTTCGCCTTTATGTTTCATACAACGCTCGATATACTACCTTTATAAGCAAAACAAATTAAGTAAAATTCAAATAAAGCACAAAATCAAAAAGACAAAAGATAAAGGAGTAAAAAAAAAAATTATAAAAAAAAAAACACGTAGCCACTCGATTAAAATAATGCACCCTTTGCGAAGGGAATTGTCGTTTGAAATCCTCTCGCTCTCCGAACTGATGTAACTTCTTACTTGCGATCAATTTTTAAGTTTCGTTCCGTCAGAAATTCAATTTGTATATCGGTGGGTGTATAATAATCTAATCTCATTTTGCAGCTTTTAAATCGTTAAGACATTTTTAATTCTTAATATTAATTATTATCGCGATTACTAGAGAGTAGGTATTTAAGAGAATATAATTAAATAAAAAAAAAAAAAAGAAAACAAAGAATACATAATAGGAGAGTACGTATCACGTACACACATATACCTTTTCGCAAAACGATCGACTCTCCCGCTCTATCAAGCCATGTTTTTCTATGTATTTATCTGTGTATGTATCGTGTATTCTATAATCTATCTAATAATCTATCTAATTATTTAGCTATCCATCCATCCATTTAACTATCTACTCATCTATCTATCTATCTACCTATCTATCTGTCTATCTATCTATCTATCTTTTGCGTTAATTCGTTAAACTGCAGTGTCTTTGGTTGCTTGAGCCATATGGGAATATACTGACGAATTAAAACGGATCAAATAAGAATACTAACACAACGAAGTAGAAAATGGGAATCGTCGAAAGAGAAGAATTTCTTGAATGAAAGAAGAAGAAAATGATGGATCGAAACCCAACGATGGTAAGGATCGATACTAACATCACTCACATGTTTAACCTGGTACAACGATAACAAACCAAAATGTTAACAAATAATTATTAGATAAACAAAAACAAAAACAACAACAACAAAAAATACAAGAGAATGGTCGATGTAATAATCGGCGCGAGAAACTGCTTATAATTATTTGAATGCTCTATATATATTTGCTTGCCAGTCAGATAAATGTCATGCTTCACTCTCTCTTTCTCTCTCTTTCTCTCTCTCTTCTCTTCCTATCTTTCTATTCCTATTTCATTCTATATCATGCTCTATCACTTTCTATCTCTTATCCTCTCTTTCACAAGATTTACAGTCCGCAACGAACGATGCCTCTTTATATGAAGCATCAACTTACAGCATTCCTCTTTTCGCTTATGTAATACTTATATATGTATATAATGTATATATTGTATATACAAGATGTCTCAGTTAAATCAGATTATTTAAATATCTCTTCTCTGTTTGCAATCGTATTAAAAAGTTTCGAATGAAAAAATTGAACCATTGCAAAGGGGGAAAATCTAATGGCATTCTATAAGAATAACCTTAAATTCTCGTAAAAAATTAACCTTGAGAAATAATTCTTTTAATCATTAGATTTCTCTCTCTGTAATAGTGTAACTTTTTCTTTTGAAGTTTCTTTAACACGATTGTAAACAAAGAAAGTATTTAGGTGATTTAATTAAGCTTAATTTAGACACCTTATATATCTTTGTCTCTTTGTAAAACATCGCATAGTCTGTTTCAAACGACACGTACGTTTTATACACACAGGTACATATATATTTATATTATGCATAGATGTGTATGCATACGGTGTCCTCTCTCAAATTATGCATACATATTTACTCGTATATATACTCATAGGTATCAGTCGGTCGCGACACTTTACGTAAACTGCACTTAAAAGCTCCATGGAATTTTCTACCACTAGACGATACCACCACTATCATCCTATTGCATTTATGGATAATGTAGTACTTTTAGATCAAAGCTTTTATATTGAAGTAAAATGTATTCTTACCTCTTACAACTGTATTTGTCTCTATCTTTCTATCTGTATTTACATATATTTTTTTTTCTTCCACCTTTTTCTTTCTTTGTCTCTTTGCCCCTTATTCTCGACGAGCATATTATCAATTCGCTTTGCCAAGCTTTTCATACTATCCAATAATGCGATTTTAATGATCATTTCATCAATGATTAATGCATTAACAATCGGTTACGAAAAATGATCTTCTTTCATGAAAAATCTTCTTTCATATTTTGTGTATCTTATAATAAATCTTACACAAACGGAATTTTCCTTTTTTTTTAACGATAAAATTTGTTTATCGCAATACCAAAATTAATTCTATCTGTTAATGCATTAAAATACTGATCTTTATAACGTTTCCTCTCTTTTTCTATTTCTCTCTCTCTCTCTTTCTATATTTCTATTTTCTTCTCTCTTTCTTTTATCTTTCTCTCTATCTCACTTTCTCGTTTCTATTTCTTTTATTTCGAATAGTATAGTTTTACGCGGGTATTCGCGCATAAGAAGAGAGCAAACATCGAAGCATAGAAAACGGATCGATCGATAATCGTTTATCGTCATCGTCGCGTTACCAAAGACAAGCGCCATTTTCCGAGCATTTTAAAGCTTCTCGTCTTACGATAACGGATAGTAGAATAAGCATAAAAAAATATCCATCAGTGTCCACATCAATTTTCCCAACCATTAAGTAGCTCCGGCTAGTATTTCAACCCTATTCTCTAACTCACACATATATACATTATAGATACATGTATACATATTTACATAGATATAATATACAAGGTGTAACCTTTAAAAGCAAAAAAATAATACATGGATTCATTTAATGAAACAAATTTTTTATTTGCTTTTTACCATTCGAACAGGAAAAAAAATTAAATTTTTATCATACAACGTTTTTTTCATAGAAAGAAAAATTTTTCTATTTTTCATAGGCAAATTGCAACATTGCGAATTAAAGGTAACACTCTGTATATGTATATATATGTAGAATCGTGTTCGTATCGAAACATGGTGAGTATTGTACAGTGTTCAGCAATTTCTAGGAATCCGTGCAACGAACGAATTGAAACATACACCCACACATATACACAAATATTATACTCTATAGATTTATACAAGGTAAGAATCATTAGTGTGTTGTGTGTCTCCTTTCCAGGTTATTTTTTTTTTTTTTTGTTATCCATCCCCCAGTTTATCAAGACCGGTCCATTTTTTGTTGTTGTGATAGTACACGAATACAATAGTAGAATATAATAAACTTATACGACCATGTATATATATATATGTGTGTGTGTAATACATAGAACATATACAGAAGCATACATACAAACATATATATTACAACACATTTAAAGAGAGAGACACGCAGACACATTTATACACACACGTATCATACCAATGAACATATGAAGAAAAAAAATATATATACAAACATATATAAGAGGGGAGGCATAAGCTCCGCTGTAAATTGTGAGCATACATAGATGACCTACTTTGTTTTTAACGATCCGTAGTGGCATATTCCTTTCCAGTTATGATTTCTATTTACAGGCAATTTTTGCTAGTAGCATACCTGAGATAATAGAGCTCGTAGGGAGTAGGTCCAAGTACAGCGGCGAGTACAAGCGGGAACATGGAAAGAGGTATAATTATTTAATAAAAGTACAATATCCTCCGCATCTTATTCTATCCTTCTCTCGATTACTTTTCTATTATATCTTTCATATTCTTTCTTTTTTTCCTTCTTTCTTTCTTCCCTTCTTTCTTTCTTTCTCTAATTTATTTATTTATTTATTTATTTATTTATTTATTTAACATTTTTTTCCTTTAAATATTTTATATATCCCATTTATAATAAATTTTATTCTTTCTTTTTCTATTATGTATATTTTTTCGCTATTACTTTTTCTTCCAGTACGTATTTATAGATATATATATCTCTTTCACTCTCTCTCTCTCTCTCTCTCTCTCTCTC
>NW_015148973.1:2115096-2141814 GCF_001465965.1 Polistes dominula | reverse complement strand
TATATATTCTTATATATGTTTACGATAATTTTGACATGTAACGACGATCGCAAGCCGAGAAATTCTATCGATTACTTTTCTCAGAGACACGTATGTTGTACTACATACTTGTACTACAGCGTTGTAGGTGAACCAGAATAGCATGACTTATCTATTTTCGTAACCTTTTTCTTTTTTATAATAATTAACAAATACACATAAAAACTACAAAAGGTAACAATTATTTATATATATATTTATTTTTATTTACGTATAATATAAACATACAGAAAAGCCAAATTATACATCGCAAATAATTGTTTTATTATTTTTTTCTTTTATGCGATATTATTTCTTTTACAGCTAATATAGTTGTCTCTCTCTCTCTCTCTCTCTCTCTATATATATATATATATATATATATATATATATATATATATATATATATCTTTCTCTCTCTCTCTCTCTTTCTCTCTCTCTTTTAAAAGAGAGAAATATAAAGATGGCGAAGAAGGAGCATTTTTAAAAAAGACTCCTTTTACATAATTCGAAGAGGTTCTCTCAAGAATATGTATTCGTACCATCCTGAATTTAAAAATTTGAATACCACGAGTTCGCGTGTGTAGCATTTTGAAAAAGTTCTGTAAGTTTTACACCCAACCAACGATACGTATTTCACCGTCAAGACATTTATTATTATTCTTCGCCATCTTAACCCGCTGAACGTCTTATCATTTTCTAGAAACTCACTCTTTTTACCTCTCAGTATAACATGTACATATCAAAGTACATATATATATATAAATATCTTACGTGTACAACATATGGATTTCTAACATGTATACTATATATAAATAGAAACATTCACAAAATGTGACACAATTCTATGAAACTAAGCACGATTTACCAATTTAGTCTGCTACCTCCCTAGAAACATTGATCATCGATACGATTATATACACGCACACGCATATATACAATAATAAAAAAAAATATTAACTATCATCATTTTAATCATATCAATGATTCTTCAAATGAAAGAAAATATTATATTCCATTAATTTTTTTTTTTTATTCGTTTAATCACACACTTTGTTGTTTATTAATGTAAGTGAAATCGATTAAAAAAAAAAAAATTGTTATTTCATCGTCGTTGTTCCTTCCCCTTTTTCTTTTTATTTCTTTTTATATTTTTATACTCGAAACGTGAAATTGGTAAAACGATGGGTACGTAAAAGCACCGCATGTTTCCTTTAAAATACGGAAATGCAATTTTACTGACTGCAGTCGATCGTATTACAAGACACGAATATATATATATATATATATACGTCGAATGTAGAAAACATAAAACGCATGTTTACGAGGAGTTAGCAAAGCTCCGTTTGATCACGCTAGTTTATGCGAATGATACGTTGTACCATGCTGTGAAAAGAGAGACTGGTGTCTGGCAACTAACTGACGTTTGGAAACATTCTTTATTTTTTTTCTTCAACCCTCTCCTAAAAGAAACAAACCATGGAGCAATTTCTTTTTCTTTTATAAAGTATATCTCATTCGACGTTATTTTAAAAGACACTTCGATAATTACGATAAAAAAAATCTATCATGATAAACTAACGACACTGTATAATATTATTCATAAATTGCAAACGTATACTCTTTCATTTTGTGTTTTCTTATTTATTTATATATTCAAACTAAATAAAGAAGACTACCGATAAATAATTCATTTTGTTGTAGAAAAAGAGGATGAACCGATTCGTGTTTGAATTTACACGAACGATTTGGTAATGTTTCGTTTTATTTTATATTTGTTGGGTGGGTAAGGGTAGGGGTAAGAGGAAGGGAGTTGATCGAAATTGCGAAAAGGTATACTCTGGTGTATAAGCATCGTTCGTTGTTATTAATTCATCAGTTTTTGCGAGAAACGTTGGTACCTACTGTCGAGGGGATACGAAACCGAAGAAGGATAAAGAGTCGGCGAATCCCACAATTTTTGAAGGGGAAATGTTCGTGGTCGTTCTCTCAAGGGAGTCGTACGTCCCCGAACGAAAAGGGACGTTGGTGGTTGGGCCCCTTGGTAAAATCGTCGAAGCATAAATCGAGTATACACGTGGTAGACGTGTGTGTTACGTTAAAGGAAAGGAAAGGAAATAAAGTACGTGAATTTATTAAAAATTAACCAGACGAATAAAAAAAACAAAAAGAAAGGATAAGGAAGACGGAACGAGACGAATGGATGCGAGAGCAAGCGAGACGGAACGGAAGGATCGAATATGCGAGAGGTAACCGAAAAAAAAGGGGAAAATAAAAAAACTAGTCGAAGAAATAAATAAATAAATGCATTTGAAATATAATATATTATACCTTTGTAGTTTGTTTAGAGATAAAAATAAGACAAAAATATTAACAAAAATTACCAAGGAAAAAAAACACAACAAAAGAAATGAAAAAAAAAAAAGAAAGAATAAAAACAAAAATAAAAAAAAAAGAACGAAAAGGGACGATGAAAAATCGATCTGTAGAAAAAAAACAAATACAAAAATAAATCAATCAATCAAACAAATCAGGCAATCAATCAAATCGAATCAAATCAATCAATCAATCAAAAAAAAAAAAATAACAAAATCAAAAAAATAAAAAACAAAAAACACTAGAAAGCTGAGGATAGGGTTACTGTTCTGACGGCAACGGATGATTGTGGGTGTGTAGGCGGTGTTCGCCAGCTGGATCCCAGAGATCACGGAGCTCGCCGCGAACCGCTGCAAGTACGGTGGCCAGTACAAACGCGAACGTGGACGCAGGTACCCCCCAGCAAAAAATCCACCTACAGTGGAGAACACAGCCAAAATGACCCTTCGAACCCCAGCCACCCCCTTCGACCCCTTTTCAATTTTTACAATTACCTATGCCCACCCTGCCATTTTTTTCAAACATTTAGCCCCCCCCCCTTGATTATTACAATTAATAATAATATTATTATTTATTATTATTATTTTTATTTTTATAATAATTATTATACTATTACTATTATTATTATTATTATTATTATTATTATTATTATTATTATTATTATCATTATTTTTATTATTATTGTTAAATATCTACTGTTCCCGTAGTAGTCGCGTAGATTTGCGAAGGAGGAACGATGTAATTCTGGATAGCGAAGTGACCCTCGCGTTATCATTTTTTGCATTAGACACATATACATATATATATATATATTTTTTTTTAAATTTATTTATATATTTATTTATTTATTTATCTATTTATGTTTTTCTTTGCTAAGAAATATATACTCAGGAAGTGCTCTGCTTGTTTTTTATACTGATTATTTTTTCGTTTTTTTCGTAGATAAGTTAGAAACAAATTATTCGAAATAGGAACTATCGTAGTGTATTTTTGAAACCGGTCGAACGACGTTGAAGGGCCATTTCTGAGAACTCTCTACTGTTTTTTATATTATTTTTTTGTTATTGGTGAAATTTTTCTTCGAAAAATTTACGATCGAATGGGGTAGGTTATCCTTGGGAAAGACAAAAAAGAAAGAAGACATGGGCTCACGGCTGCTATCCGTGAAACGAAAAAAAGATTAACTTGATTTTTTGACTAGCTTTTAAAATATATTTCATGTCCTTGTGAAATTCCGTACAACACACGATTAGATGAGAAGGATTATCTGAATACGAATATTTACTACAATCCCTACCGTTCATAAACCCCTTTTTCACTATCTCTTACTTATTTCTACTCTCTTTCTCTCTCTTTCTCTCTCTCTCTCTCTCTCTCTCTCTCTTAATCTATTTCTTATTGTCTCCTTTCTTGACGTATCCTTCCATATCGAGGTCATACCGCTTGTTTCTTATCCTCATTGTTTCAATTTATTGTTTCAGTTTATTCAAAAACTTGGTAATACACGTATGCATTTCTTTCGGTACATTTACAAATTAGTTTTGGAAAAAAAAATTGTTGAACGAGAAACAATATGAAAATAAAATAAGAGGATAAATTACACGCGCGACTATTGTTTTGATATTTTTGTTTTATTACTTTGTTAATATTTTAACTATTTTAATTATTGTTATTGTGATTATTATCATTATTATCATCGTCATCGTTATAATTATTATTATTATTAATATATTTGTCATAGTCATCATTGCGTCGCACCACAAGTACACAATTTAATTGCGAGAGAGAACGTTATGTTTTATTATCGTTTCGCGTAATTGCCTGTGAACACGCATACACATATGTGTATGTGTTTACACGTACACTTCAAGTATATTTATTTTTTTGTAAACCATTGTACATGTCTATAAGTTCATATGATGATATAGAAATGCAATCAAATTTTTAATAAAATTCATATTTTATTACTTTTACATATAATCTAATCAGTTGAAAAAAAAAATCCATTAAATATTGTATTTCTTTTTGGTTTTTTAAATTACGTTTTGTAAATTCATATATCGTTGGTTTGCATCTCTACTTAAATGTGTAATACTTATATATTTATACAAAAATACCATAATTATTGGCACATACACACACATACATACACACACACACAGCAACATTTGATAAAAGTAGTTATTATCGATCGCTTTGAGTGAGACGACGAAATTTCCTTTTCGTTTCGATTTATTCACGATTAGATTTTAAAAAAAGTATATTGATCACGTTGATTACTTTGCATCTTTATTCCCCATCTTTGTATGTATATATACCTATGTATATATATATTTTAAATATACCTTCTTTCCTTTAACCTTTTATCATCGTTTCAACGTTGTGTATTTGTTAATATCTTCACACACACAAATATCCCTTAGAATGTTTCTCTGTTCGTCAGTCTCTCTCTCTCACACACACACAGGCACATATACACACTCTCACTCTCTCTCTCTCTCTCTCTTTTTCTCATTCAATAAATTCGATAAATTCTATGCAATATTCAACAGATTTGGTATACGAAAAAAAAAACGAACGAACAAACAAATACCCGATAAATTCGCTATCGATTCGAGTGGAACAGGGTTTTCGTATTAAAAGTTCACTTGATATGTAATATCGACAATCTTTTATTAAATCATCTCGTTTGTTTTTACAAAAAAAAAAAAACCAAAAAATCACGAACAAAAGAAAACAAATTAATATTAAATTTCGTCGCGAATTTATTATTCTTTAATAATAAAACACACAAAAACACGTGATAACAATAATACTAGTGGCGGACGATTCATTGTTCGTTTTTGTTTATTAAAATATCTTCTTTTTTTTTACTTTGCATTTTTGTTTTCCTTTTTTTCAAAAAGTATCCTTTATCTGAATAATACGACGTATAAATCCTTTTAGATCCAATCGATCTTTCTCTTTCGATTCCTATAGATCTGTTATCCTTCTTCTAGTTAATCAGCCTCTCTTTCTCTTTCTCTCTCTCTCTCTCTTTCTATCAATCAATCAATCTATCTCTCTCTCTCTCTCTCTCTATCTCTCTCTCTATCTATCTATCTATCTATCTCTCTCTTCACGGATTGAGTTTCTTGACGGCATGCGTTAGTGTTCTGGTTAGCCTAGTAGATTGTCCAAGGGTTGATCGAACCCCACCGTCGAATTGGCCTTTAGATTGGGCTCTTCTTCGTCGGTCCGGGGCACGATTTTATTTCGCTTGATAAGGTTTTTGGCATTTTTTTTTCATTAGTGCCAGCAACGTAGATAATATTAATTCAAGTAAAGTATACAAAAAACAAAGTATTATAAGCGTAAGAAACAAAGAAGGAACAAATAATCAGAGAAAAGAAAAATACCAACTCCGAAACAAACAAACAACAAAAACAAATTATAAAAGTTATTGCGAATAAAGGCAACCGATTTAACAAATAATTTGGCGTTGGCACGTGAAATTGCTCTCTCTCTCTCTTTCTCTCTCTCTATCCCTCTCTCTCTCTCTTTCTATCTCTTTCTCTTTCTCTCTCTTTTTTTTAGGGACTACCCTCTCCAAAGTAGACATTTGCACGTCTTCGCCGTGACACACGATAATTTTCCAATTGCTGCTGCATCTCTCAATCAAAAAAGAAAAAAAACGCCAAACGCGGGTAGTAAAAAAAAAGTATTTATATAAATACTTACACGGTGAATCGTGTGGAGAAGGCTGCGGTCATTGCAAAATTCGCACGTGTATTTTCTTAGTTCATGCCCTTTCGATGCATAACCTATATAGCCTATATAGAACAAAGGATTAAACATTAATGAAGAAAATTAATTAACGTGTCGTCGAATCGAACGCGACGAGTAGCGCATCCATTTTTGTGTTATAGCATTTTGATCGTTTGTTAGTCGATAGTAAGCTTATAATATATAGTGTACTTCGAAATAATATCAAATGTTACATTTATAACGATGAAATTGAAAACACATTTAATTACGCGGTCTTTCTATCGATCACTCTCTTTTTCTCTCTCTTTCTTTTTTTCTTTCTTTCTTTCTTTCTTTCTTTCTTTCTTTCTTTCTTTCTCTCTCTCTCTCTCTCTCTCTCTCTTTCATACGTTTTACGTAGATCCCAGTAGTCGAATCGATCGAAATATTCACTGCTATTATATATATATATATATTCTCTCACACGTTAATATCACATTAGCGCTATTTAAATTTCACTTATATTATATTGTATCCGATTTCCCAAGCATAGTTGCGCTAATATTTAATATAGATCATATTAAATTTTTTTTATCGTAAGGCTTCAGCTTGATATATTATAATACTATATATATATATATATATGAATATATATATATATAGAAATTACACGTATCGAAAATTTCGTAATACGAGGCATCGTCAAAAAAATCGATCATTTTACTGTGGCTCCTTCTCCGTCGTTCACCGACAAGCGCACGCCCACAACCCACTATTATTCGTCGAGGCACGCAGGTAGTTTTAGTTTATTAAGTCACGTTTGGCGGACTCTATATATATATATACATTTCACACACACATACACACACGTATATTATATATATTATTACTTTGTCATACATAATTCGCCTATATTGTCATATACGTCTTTCGTTTGTAAATTGTATTTTTCTTTTGTGGGTTAACATATAAATTTTTGTGATGAATAAATATATGTATCATATACATTATATACTTACATTCACACAGACACATACACACATACACGTACAGAGAGAGGGGGATTGGTAAATTCTTCAAACAACACTAATTGATCAATAGTTATCTATGTAATTTCGCGAAAGCTCGCGTATGTGTGTTCTTCTCGCGTACGTATTGGAAAAATAATTTCACGGTTGGATCTCTCTCTCTATTCGTAGATGATGTACTCACTTTGTTTTTTTTTTCCTATCGGGCTTACGTTCTCGAAAGGAGGGATTCCCATGATGCACGAAGGGTTGAATATGCACAAAAGTTCGGGAACGTTGTTGTCGATCAAAATGTTGATTACGCTCAAAGGGAACGTCCGTTATTTTTGTTCTATCAACGAATGGGCGATGCAAATAAATTTAAAAAAGAAAGATCGAATTTTTCCATACCGAAATAGAAAATATTTCGGTCGATTCGTAGAACTGGGCCTTACTCCATATATATTTCTATTTTTATATATATGAAAAAAAATAAAAAATAAAATAGAAAAATTATTTGCATAAAAAGAAAATTCTTCGTACCCTTCTTACACACGCGCATACATGAACGGATTATCACAGCCTCAGTAACGATGATCGTGTTGACACGCTAATATTATATGAAATGAAAATAATTAAAAAAAAAATGAGAGAGAAAATGTGTGTAGGAGTCACGTGTGAGCAAATTCTAAACCTTCCGAACTTAAAACAAAAAATTAGAAAAATGTTTTTTTTTTTTTGACGAGAAACTAGGAAAACTCCTGACAAAATCCTTTCAAGAATTTATCTATTCTTCGAATAACGTGTAAGATTTTCATTTTTCAATTTAGAAAGATTAATCCGATTAAAGCGAAACGTCGGAAAATTGTAAATAAAACTTTTCAATCGGGTGGGATTAAGTCGCATATCCTTTTGATATTTAAGAAATTATTTGAATAATCGTACTATCTCTCTCTCTCTCTCTCTTTCTCTTTCTTTTTTTTTCTTTCTTTCTTTCTCTCTTTATTTCTCTCTTTCTTTCTCTTTCTTTCTCTTTTCTAATTCTATATACTCGAACGCGTAAGGTCCAGTTCGATCTAACCTTGACCCAGTTCAAGAACTTTACAAAAGTTCGATGCGACGAGCCTCACGATTATATTATGCATTAAAAAGAAAAATTCAAAATCCAAAATTAGTATCGCGACTGTTCCATGGAAAAGATACGAAAAAATAAAATTAAAAAAAAAAACCTGCATGAAAGGATAATTGAAAGACACGAAAGAAGAAAATTGCCACCACTGCTACTACTACTACTATAATTATTTAATAATTATTTATTATTAATTAATTAAATATTTACAAAAAAATATTATTTCACTATATATTACGATGATAATGAAATATATATATATATATATTATATGATGTCTCAAAGAAAGCAAAAATACCGTGTGGATATTATTATAATATCTACAATTGCAAGGGTATTTTGAAATAGATTATACGTGTCGGCACATATATCTACTTGTAGTTTTCGTTAGGCTTTAGGTGTAGGTGTGTAGGACCTAGGTGTAGGTATATATATAGCCACTACTATTTTTTTTTTTTAATATATATATATATACATATATATACCCCGCCCTTTTACTTGGAACGTGTTTATATCATTTTCCACGCATTTTACTATAATTGTTCGGGCAGTGGCGCTGATAGCGGTACAGCACTAATAATCGTGTCTCTATGAGTAGCCGCGTTGCCCAGTAGCTGAGCCAAAACTTTCTTCTGTTTTTTATATGTAAATGTATGACTCTCCTCGCCCTCGACACTTGAGAGAAAACAAAAAAAAAAGTCGAAGAGAAGGACAGGACGACGGGATTATGTTTATTAAGAAAAAAAAAAATAGAAAAAAAATAAACCAAAAAATAATACGAGTAACAAGTAAAAAAAAATCATACGGAGAATAATAAATAATATGTTTAATGTAGAACGTACAATGAAAAACGTTTAGATGCACAGGAATAATAATAATAAAAAAAATATATATATATTATATATTTATATGTAATAAAAAAGAAATAATAATAATAAAAAAAAGAAATATATATATATAACGTTACCGTCGCACGCGACTCGACGGATATGCGCCACTCGATATATTTCCTCTTTTTTTCTCTCTTTTTTTTTCTCGCTCTCTATTTTTTCTTCTATCTCTTTATGTATTTTTGTTTTTGTTTTTTTTTTTCTTATTGGGGGTATCTTCTTATCGTCGTTACTATTTCGAAAGAAAGAAAAAGTAGACAAATAAATGAATAAAACGGCCGATGATAAAAAAAAAATAAGTTACGCGAATGGGGGAAAAAAATCAAGGGAAGCGAGTGGGCGAATTCGTATGAGAGAGGAAATAAAAAAGTACGGAAAAAAAAGTAAAAAGAAAAGAATAGACAAAAAAAAACGACCAAAGCAAATAGACGAAAAAAAAATAAAAAAATGAGAAGCGGAAAAAAAAGGAAAAGAAAATATTATAAAAAGAAAAAAAGAGAATAAAGACAAACACGAACACACACAAAAAAAATTACAGTCAACCCTGTTACACAAGTGTATTGATGCGAGTGTTGTATTCTGTTCTATCACGCGATGTAGGCCATATTCGCCAGTTGTATCCCCGAGATAATTGACCTGATCGGGACGCGAAACAAGTATGGCGGCACTTTGAAGAACGAGCGAGGTCGCAGGTGAGAGACACTACCAGCCAATTAGCTTTCCCGAGTTGAACCACTTCAAATATCCACTCTTTTCACGAGCCACCATAACCTGATCCAACCTTTCCTCAAACACGAGACAGTATGTATAATACTTTGAAACAAAAACTAAAGGAACAATGTCTGCTTCTCTATTTTCCGATGGATTTAATTCCATCTTTATATAACAATTACACTTTATACAGTTTATACATACATACATTTCTACACGTACGTACACGCGTTTTCGGAACTCTTCATAATCTCATTTTTTTCTAATGTTCTATTTTTTTTTTATAAAAATTTGTTGATTCGTAATAATGTTAATTCATTACAAATGCCATTTTCCGTTAACATCGTCATTATAATCGTTTAGATTGAATATTCTGATTTTCCTCTTCGTATCAGCGACACCATCCACTTACCGAGTCTGACTAAATCTTTCATGACAGCCTTCACTTGCTCATCGATCTAACCGTCTGTCGTGTACTCGTTTTCTTCCTTAACTACTTACTTACTAACCCACCTGTTCGCTCGTTTATCTTACTTTATCATGAAAACGGTGTACGCAGTGTATTACTACATACATACATATATATATATATATATATAAAACAGATACCACCACACGTTTCTCTCCACAGCGACATTTTCGAAAGAACAAAAAGAAGATCAAATATTTTCTTTATTCGAGACAAAGTAAAATTGAACATAAACACAGAACAGAAGACAAACAATCATTATCCTTTATTTAACCAAACCATCCTCTTATCAAACTACCAAGAAATATTCCATCAACTCAATCCATTTCTTCTACTTTTTCTTCTTCTTCTTCTTCTACTACTACTACTTCTTCTTTTTCTTGTTATTATTATTTTATTTTTACTTTATCACTGTATGTGCGCTTAGAAACTATAACGTTAGCATATCACACTGAATCACAGAGTTCCACTTATTTTATCCTACATATTATATCTGCAAGAGACGAGTATCTCTCTCTTTGCAGAATCCATAAAAGGATTCCTATGCTAATCAATGGACATCGTCGTTTGTGAACTCTAATGAACACTCCTATATTTCCTTTCTATCCATTTACCAACTTGTATAACTACCAGTCAGTCTGATTGCCAATGCAGATACATATATATACACACACACATACCTAATCACATCTAGTAAAACGATGTTAGCTTGTTTGTGCACACTAATCGCACTTGGAACAAATACAGCTTTCTTCGGATTTTGTTATCTCTTATAAATATTTCTCTCATTTTCTCTATCTTTTTCTTTCTTTTCATCAATTTATCCGTAAAATAAAAAAAAAAGAATTATTTTTTTCTTTATAAAAAAAGAAAAAAACAGTTTAAAAATTGTATTTTTCGCTGAGGCAATTGACTTAATTTTTTTCTTTATAATAGAATTATTGATAACCAACAAATAGTATAAGTAAAACTCCTTAAGCTCATACGATACCAACAAAATTGACTAAATTTATTATTCAAGAAAAAAAAAAAGAAAAGAGAAATGAAGAGAAAATGCTGGTGGCTCAGATTTTGTTTTGTTTTGTTTTTCTATTTTCAAAAGAAAAAAAAATCTCGTTTCTTCCTTCTATTTCTTTCCCTTTTCTTTTTCCTTGTATTAGGGTGTTAGAAGCATACAAACGATACGGTAAGCTTTAGTTGTATTGTGTAACAGCCGGAGTTTGGGCTGTATTTTTTCCCGAGTGTAACGAACCAAATGCCGCCGCATGTACATGTCTACCACCCCCCCCACCCTACTCCAACGCTCCCTTTACATTTTAGAAATGAGATTGGGGTCGTACGCATGTTTACAAACCATACCTGTACGCTGCGTACAGTGATGACCCTTAATAGTACGTTCTCGACAAGATTTCATTTTTCCAATGTTTTTTTTTTTCATTTATTATTTCTGTCTACCTCTTTCTTTCTCTCTTTCTCTCTCTCTTTCTCTCTTTCTCTCTCTCTTTCTCTCTTTCTCTCTCTCAATCTTGTATCATCCCTGAAAGAGAAACGCGAATTTAACGAGAACGTGTTCGAACAAAAATTCTAAAAAGAACCGAATAATAATAATAATAATATCAAAAAATAATATATATATATATATTTTTTTTTTAAAGAAAATGTCATTTTCGTGTCGCGATTTCATTTTTCTTTCTTTTCTTTCTATTTTCTTTAACTGTCTTTTTCCTTATAAAAAATACAGTGACTAAAGTGCAAAAAAAGTAACATAAATTTCTTCGTGATTTTAGATAAACATTAACAATGGATGTTTGTTAACAGCTAACACCGTACACTCGTTCTCGTTTGTATACGTGCGCATTTTTTATTAAAGATGTATGTGCATACACGAGAGATATAATGATTTTTCTTGTATTTATTATAATAATTCATTCGGTGTGGAGATTATTTGGTGTTATTAGGAAGAATTTAGTTTTAAAAATTATCAACACCAATGATTTCTCCCTTTTTTCATTTTTTCTCTCTTTATCTTTCTCTCTTTCTCTCTCTTTCTTTTTTTCTCTCTCTATCTCTCTCTTCTCTCTCTAACTTTCTCTTTCCTTCATCCTCAATCATAAGACCCACCAATGTCATCATCACCTCCACCCCGTCCCAAACTACGTTTTTATTAACCATCGTCAATTAAAACGTGCGAAGGAAGAGATGAAAAAAAAAAACCGAACAATTTGTTGCTATAGACTCGTTAATCTGTGTGTGTGTTTATGTGTGTGTGTGTGGAGTGTGCGTGGGCTGTGTGCGTTTGTACGTTCATACACCATCATAATATTATCTTTGTATTCTTGTTGTTGTTCTTGTTGTTGTCATTGTTGTTTACATATATTTATATTATACGTACATATATAGACAACATATATGTATATATAAATATAGCGTAAGTGACGAATTTATCAGTCAAAGGCCGTTTGTTAAATTAATTCATCGAGAACAACGCGAGCTTACCAAATATCACATTATATACATTGTATATATATATAAATATATAAATATATTATATATTATATATATTGTATTATATATACGCTAGACACAAAATGGGAAGAAGGATTTTCGCTGATTCTTAAATTTTCTTTTTATTTTATTTTTTTTTCTTCTTGTAATTTTTTCCCTTTTTCTTTTTTTCTTTCTTTTCCTTTAACACAACGCGTAGAACATTTTTCGTTCCGTGGCGAACTTCGTAAAAAATGTGGCTGTAATTTATCGTTAAAAAAGTAATATAAAATATAAAAAACAGAGAACAACGAATACGCGCCAACGGAAAATATATTACATATGTGAATCTCTTTTTTTTATGATTTCTTTTTATTTTTCATCTTTTTCGTAACATCTATTGTGTGTTGTATATCACAAAAGTATATAAAAATGGTAAAAAAGTCAACTAAAATTGTACATATTCAACGAGTCTCTCTCTCTCTCTCTCTCTGTCTTTCTTTCTTTCTCGGTTAGTTAGAAAATAGAAAAGGAAAAACGAAAAAAAAGTAAAAAAAAAAAAAAAAGAGAGAAAGAGACGCGTTAAGTCGTCAACGTCAACAGTGTCACTTTTATCGTCGTCATCTTCGTCGTCGTTACTTGTTCTCCTTCGTCGATGATATTTTATCAATCCTATATCAAACGTCAATTTCTTTTTTTTTTTTTTTGTTCTTATCGAAAAAGAACGTTTCTCAATAATATATATATATATAAGTTTTATTTCCCTCTTGTTTTTTTTTTCGGTATGACGAGCTTATAAATTTTAAAAAGGGAAAGAAAAAGAAAAAGATATTGTAAATAAAATAATACAACTCGCGCGAACACAATTAATTACTTCACACTGTCAATTAATTTCGGTGGAAGAAAAAATTATTTTTGCGCATCGGTGACATACTTTTTTTATTTTCAACTACCACCACTACTACCACCACTACCTTACCGTTACAAAATATCACGTCACCACTATTACTCTACCAATACACTTCTACCATTAGTAAGAAAACGGCGTTATCGTTCTCGTGAATATTATTGTTATTATTATTATTATTATTATTATTTAAATTATTATCGCAATGCAGGGCGAGAAGAAGAAAAAACTAACAAATCGAATCTCAGAAAAGTGTGACTTTAGAGCACGTGAGAGAGAGAGAGAGAGAGAGTAATAGTTATAATTTGTTCTCTCTCTCTCCCTCTCTTTCTTTCTTTCTCTCGCACGAACTAGTGTAATATGTCACATACATTATTATACACGCATACACATGTCTTAACATACTTATACATAGAATTTTTAATTTTATTCTATCTCTCTCTCTCTCTCACACACACACACACTCTTGTTCTCTCTCATACTTTCTCTCTCTCTCTCTCGCTCTCTTTCTTTCTATCTTTATCTTTTTCTCAACTTTCAAAACAATGTTGATGAACTCTCTATCGTTTAATGCGTAATGATTAAACTGAGAAAAAGGGAGAGAGAGAAAAATATAACTTTATTCTCACAATATGATTTACACATACTTACATACGTAAATATAGAGTATGTATCTGTTGTAAATGTAAAATCTGTAAAAAAAAAAGCACTGACGTCTAAATACACGAACTAATATACTTACACACAGCGAAACGTCGGCCTCCTATTGTAGAATAGATTTAATAATGGCAGTAGGGCTTATATCGATCACCGCCCAGGCTCACTATGAATTCAATAGCATTGATTTATATTATACTTACTTACATATATATGTATATATATATATATATATATTAGTTTATATATTTATCTGTATATATGTAATTGTACATAGATCATCTCACTTTTTTATTAAATTCTCTTTTATCAAAATAATCGATTGTTATATAAATCAAGAAATTAAATTCATAATGAGTCAATTTTTTCTCACGTTAATTCTTAGGTAATTACAATTATATACGAACGGTAGTAATTTGTTAACCATTAATTAAGCATGGTAAATAAATATTGTCCCTTAAGATCATGGATCTTTTTTTGAAACTTTAATTTTTTTTTCTTTTTTAGATATCGTAATTAATTCATGACACGGATGTGTAAATTTTTTATATAAAACGTAACGAATCCCTTTAATTGCACTAATAGTAATAAGCACCACTAAACCTCTTTTTCTTCTTTTTTTTTTCTTTCTTTTCTTTTCTCTCTCTCTCTCTCTCTCTCTCTCTCTCTCTCTTTCTCTTTCCACTTTTTCGTAATATCGAATACATCGAGAGTATAAAAAGGAAAGGAAAGAAAAAAGATACACGTCAGCATTTTTAATGATAACACGCACACACGTGGCACGCAAGAGATTAATTATGTATTGTAATTATTATTATTATTATTATTAATTATCCGAATAGCGGCCGAATCTTGTGCTTGAGAATTTATATATATATACGTATTAATACCACCATTATCACAACCACCAGCATTACTACCTATACTAATATTATAACTATTACCACTACAATTCACTTGTTACTTTAGTGCAAGAAAACAATTTTATTAATATATATATATATAAAGTATGAGCCTGCATTATTTATTATTATTATTATTATTATTATACAGCGAATCTTTTGTCCGAATTTCTGGCTACTTTTTCTCTCCTACCGTAATGTATATTGTACATACCTATATATATATAACCTAGAGCACAGATATCTTAACATATAGGTGTGTGTTTAGTTGTCCAATCACGTTAGTCGGCTAAAAAGACATAAGCCGAGTCCCTATCACAAATTATCGGTAAGTTTAGACCATTGTTTGTAATTTTGTGGGTGTGTGTGTATATAGGTATACGTTAAGAAGTTATCCTTATGTGCATATATGTATACGCATATATACATACATGTACATGTATGTGTGCGTACGTAAAATAAAAAATAATAAGACAAGATAAAAAAGAAAAAAAACCGATAAGCGTATTTTGACAACAATTGTTCTGCTGTTGCTGATACTGCTGCAAAATATTCTCCTCCACATTGGCAAAGATAAAGTAAGCATAAAAAGAAGAAAACGCGTAGATACGAACCGTCTCACGCGCATCAATGATTAATTATTTTTTTGTATATTTTGTCAATGATGATCATCGCATAAGACATTTTTATTCTATTTAATTAACATATTTTCTTATAGGTATGCGTATGTATATATTTTTTGGATTTTTTTCTTTTTCTTTTAATTAACCGTATCGTTGGCATGGATGACTATACTGTTTGTATCGGGTCACAGACGAATTATCTCGCAACGACTAAACTGCTTGTACAAAATCACAGACGTATTATACCGCGCTGCGGTACCATTGCCACAGACATATCTCGAGTGCTTCATTATTAGATTAAGAACTTTTATTCAGAAAAGCGGTAATTTTGATAAGGATATATAATAAAGTAAAGCTTTGATTTAAGGATATTTCAAATTTATAAGTTCTCTGTATGGTACCATTCCAAGCAGAGAATTGCACATAACGCGACATCACAATTCTTACAATAATAGCTAATTTCTTTATGAATTGATCTTATTTTGCACCATACACAACGCTTCGTAGGATCAAGTTTTTTTTTGTTAGAGGTTTTTTCTTTCAGAAATATCTGGAATGAAAGCGAAGCGAATAGAAATGATTCCAGTTCCCTTTCTGTTGAAAATTATTCTCCGAATTATGGTATTTTTTTAGTAACCCCAATACTATATCTTCTTTTATTTCATGTAAATTGCGAGATAACTCGTCTGTGATCCGATACAAGCAGTTTCCTCATCGCGAGATAACTCGTCTATGCCGACGAAACGGTTAACATAAA
Organism: Polistes dominula; assembly: GCF_001465965.1. The sequence continues at coordinate 2,125,158 of NW_015148973.1, read as the reverse complement.
GAAGCTACAAATCTTTTATTTTTCTAATTATTTTTCTTTTCTTCGTTGATTTCATCATCGTTCAAAATGGCCGTTCGGAATGAACGAAAAATAATATAGAGAGAAAAAAGTGACGTATCGGTGATCTTCTATGGATTTTTATACATATTTTTCTTTTTTTAAATCTTCATTTATTCTACGTATAAATCTATATAGATATATACATACAAAAAGTATTTTTTTCCCCCGTTTCTTTTTTATCAAATTCAAGGAACAAAATTACGCGCTAAGAAAACGCGTTCTACTCAACATGGCGGCAGGCTAAAATGGTATACGGGTATTAAAGAGAGAAAAACAAAATAGTCTATGATAGATACACAGAGTGTGTAACGTCTGTAAAATGAAATTTTTTGCTAAAAACAATATTTAAAGAAAAATACGAGAAATAAAAATGATAAATGAAAAAAAAGGAAAGAATAATATTTTCTTATTTCAAAAAAAAAAGAAATAATAATAATAAAACGAAATAAACGCAAAAAAAAAAAATAAATAAGTAAATAATAAAACGAACGGAAAATAAAAGGAAAAAGAAGTTATCGACTTCACTTTTTTTTTCTCTTCTCTCTTCCTGTCGTCTCGTGCACAACGTTTAATTTTGTCCACGTAATAATGAAATTGCATGAGTCTCTATCTCTATCTATCTTTATTTGTCTCTCCCTCTCACATTATCTCTCTCTCTCTCTTTCTCTTCTGTACTTACTTTTCTTTCTCTTTCAATCTCTTTCAACTATTATCTTTTCTCTCTCTCTCTCTCTCTCTCTTTTTCTATCTATCTATATTTCTCTTTCTCTCTCAGTCTATCTGTATCTCTCTGTCTATATCTATCTCTTTATCTTGATCTTTCTCGGAGTAAGACACGTTCCGAGTAGATAGCATAAAAAGAATAAGATGAAGAAGATGTTACGGTGGTAACGGAGAGAGTACGGAAGAAGAGAGCGAAAGAATTGTCGCGCGAACGTGCTAGAGTTGATTGATCTCTTTTTTTATATATGTATACGTATATATACATACACACGCATTCAAACATAATGTATATGTATGTACATATATATTAAAAAAACGACGTATGTATGTGATATCTGTATAATATATGTATACATATCCATGTACATTGTTTTAGAGCGTGCACACAGTAGTTGCTTGAAAAATACTTTGATCCTTGAATAAATACGCTTACCCTGTCATCCATTGCGACAGATTTTCTAATATATTTTTTGTGTTGACAGACATATTGTCGTGTGTGGTCATATCACCTACGAATCGGTCTCGCACTTTCTCAAGGACTTCTTACACGAGGATCGCGAGGACGTCGATGTAGAAGTTGTCTTCTTACATAGGTATGAACATCGATAGCAATAAAAAGGAGAAAGAAAGAAAAGAAATGAAAAGATATAGAGGAAAGAGTAAGGACCGAGTTGATAACCCATTCGATCATCGTCTTTTATTTTTTAATCATTATTAATATATATTTTTTTCATTTATATATCCATTTATCTACCTATATATATATATATATATAGTATTTTTTTTTCTCATAATTATTTTTTCTTTTTCATATTATTTTCATTATTTATTTACTATCGTTCCTATCCTTCTTCTATCGCACGATAATCAATGGAAGTCCTTTATTCTTTATATTTACTTTTTTTTATTTTCTTCAATATAAAATATAAGCTACAAGTATGCGTAAAGATGGCGTCATTAACACAAAATATGTTTTAAGTAAGTCTACTACTGTCATATCACAATCACAAAGCAATCTTACACATTTCACCCCCTTCAATCTTATCTCATTATATATACATATATATATATATATTACCTTGTTGGTATACGATCATATTTTATATAATTGTTCCATTACGTCATAACCATATGCGATATGGCGACATGGTGGTGAGTATACGTCGCCATACGTTTCAAAATATTCTCTCTCTATTTCTATCTCTCTCTCTTTTTCTATCTATCCCTCTCACTCTCTCTCTCTCACTCTCTCTCTTTCTTTTTATATCCCTTTCTCTATCCCTCTCTATCTTTTTCTTTCCTCCGTTCGATAGACACTATTTTTCTGTGACACGATGAAAGGGCGATCAGACGGAATGGATCACATGACTCGTTTAATTTTGCAACGATGAAATCCAACTGAAGAAATGAACGAATAAGAAAATGACAGATAATAATATAAAAGAAAATCAAAGAAAATATACATGAGGAACGTAAACAGGAAACGAGAATACGTCTTTTCGAATTTTCTGGCGTGAGTTGTTTTCTAAAAGAATTCTAATCGATCAAACGAATGAACGAACGAACGAACGAACAAACAAACAAACGACTTTAACGTGCTAGTTCACTCAGAACAGTGTTGTTCTGAAAATGGTTAAAGAAGTCTGATCGCCGTTGTCGTAAGGAGTGATCTGTTTTTTCAGGAAAGAACCAGATCTCGAATTGGAGGGTCTCCTCAAGAGGCATTACACCACCGTGGAGTTTTTTCAGGGCACGATGATGAATGCTGTGGATCTGGAACGCGTCAAGGTATCCTGAACCCTAGAACAACTATACCACACGAACAAATAAAACAAAAAACAAATTATATATACAACAAACCAACAAATGAACTTCCATCAATCTAGCGATACGTATTATATCTCGAAACGAAAGCCCTTCACGCGAGCTTTTTCTTCTTCTTCTTCTTCTTCTTCTTTTTCTTATTCTTTCCTTGCAGCTCTCTTTAGGTTCTTTTAACTCGGCTGGATAATGAGAAAAATACGCGTCATTGAAAATATATTCACATCTATCGTGATCCACGAAACATCGATAGAGAGTATATAATTATCATCTACGTTTGCCTATCTCTATCTCTTTCTCTCTTTCTCTTTTTATCATTGTCATTATCATTATTATCGTTACTAATCTTTCATCATAACTGTTATAACATTATTATTTCTTTTTTCTTATATTTTTTTTAAATTACTCTAATTAATATCTTTACTTTAATTTTTATTATTTATTGAATTATTTCGTTTGTTTTTATATTTGAAATAATTTAATATTATCGACTATACACTAAACGCGCGCGAGCGTACACACATCATATACGCACGCACGCAATATATTATGTAGAATGCAATCGCCTGCGACTGCATGGTATGCTGTATTGAGCTATGAAGCCGAATCAGCGTGCAGTAGAGACTTACTTAGATCTATTTAGCATACATCTCGATCTATCGTCGATAATCAAAATTATACATATATCTATATGTATATATGTATATATATATATATAGATAGAATATCCCTGACCTGATATTAAATAATTTAATTGACAAAAATGATTTCTTTTAATCTTCAATCGTAATCGACAGTGATCGAGAGTGGATGTTAATTTGTATTTACTTTAATATCGCTTTAATTATAATATACTATAATTATATTATTTATTTCATTCATTTAAACATACACATATACGTTTTCATATCGCTATATGTGTATGTAGATTATATATTTATTATCTATTTATATTTATTTATTATATATATTTATATATGTATTATATATAAATATATACAAATAATAAAGAGCAAAGTAAAAAGCACACACAAGTCGGAGATACTTCGGCGAGCTAGGTGCACGTCGATTGGTTCGACGATATATTCTCATACTCGCTGTAAGAGAAAAAGGATGTTTCGCTGAAAATCCAAGGTGAACGTACATTTCTAAAAGAAATATCTATCATTTTGTCTCGGACTCGTGCCACCATTTAGGAAGCCACCAGATCTCGAGCTGGAAGGATTGTTCAAGCGACACTTCACCACCGTGGAGTTCTTTCAGGGGACCATCATGAACCCCATTGACCTACATCGGGTCAAGGTGAGTCTTCGAGGTCACGATTAAGACGTCGATGATACTTGCGTGAAATAATACTTACATTAATTATCGTTATCTCTCTCTCTCTATCTCTCTTTATTCATTTTCTCCTAATGAAAATTTCGCGTTCTCTTTTGTCGACATTAACGACGATTATTATCTATTTCTATACTTCTACTTGCGCGATATTACAATTTTATCCACAAGATTCCATAAAAAACGTTTTCTTTGAATATTCAAAATAAACAAATTATAATTTATAGGATGGTTGTTGTTTGTGTATCAAGAGTCCCAAAATTTCCAACTATGTCAGCTATAAATATTGATCGTGTCCGCGAAATATTTTTTCTCCCTATTTTTATTCCCTACTCTATTTTTTATCACTTGTTTTGCCTATCTGTCTGTCTTATCGCGCCTGATAAGCTGTCATGCGTGCTTTCATATGTTCTTTGTGTGTGCGTGATAGACAACGCAAAACCATCCAGACAGTACAATGTTTTTCCATCATCTTGTATTCTCGAGAGTATATTTAAAAAAGAATAAAAGTATTAACAGAAAAAAAAGGAAGGACCTTTACCCTTTATTTTATTATACAAATGATTCCTCATTTAAAAATAAAACAAGTAACATCCATGTTAATTTTTCCCTTATACATATGTATTTATACGTATACTTTTATACACGTATATAATATACATGAGTATATACATATATATATGCATCTATAGATGCATATTTAATTAATTCCTTCATTAAATGTTCCTCGAAACTTTCACAAAAGAAAGGACGTAAACGTAACCTTCTTATAAAGGTTATGTGTTTCACCCACCGGATAAACCCATACCTGCTATCATCCCGAGTGGGGTAAGTGTTGGGAGATTATTTGGTAGATGCGAAATGGTCACATCGTATTCTCTCTCTCTCTCTCTCTCTCCTCTTAATTAATTATTAGAAACATTTAGAACGTTAGTTTATTAATATAATATTATTTATTTTGTATTATATATTAGTAAGGAATTGTTTCATTTTTTCCTATGAAAAAATTTCTATAGGTTTTACGATTACCTCTATCTTTCTCTCTCTCTCTCTCTCTTTTTCTGTCTATCTCTCTCTCTCTCATTATTTTATTATATTATGAACTAGATATATATATATATATATATATATATTAGAGTGGGTAAAAAAAATCAATTATTTTTTTTTTTTACAAGTGCCACAGAAAAATGGGTTGCTAGACACCTTAAAAAATTTCTCACCAAATATGAGCTCTTAATTTTAATAGGAAGATCCTCCGCATCGCAGTTTTTTATTTTTTTCTCAGTCCAATAGAATATAAAATTCGTATCTCATCATTAATTGATTGTACAGAAAAATTTTCTGAAAGAATTTTGTAGGAAATTTAATGCTCTACAAAAAAGGTATCTTATATTTTTTCCGTAAACCTCATCATTTGAATTATATTGAAGATTTAAGTTTGATTATTTTAAGACAAATTTCATTTTTGTTTATGAGTTTTATAACTCGACAATAAATGACTATTAAAAAATGCACAATACAAATTTTTGTAGGAAATTAACTGCTCTATAAAAATGGTGTCTTATGTTTTGGCGATTAAATTAAGCGTTCAAAAGAATTCATTATTCATTATCAATTCGAAATTCGAATTCGAAATTCATTATCAAACTTTCATATGTACTGATTTCTGTCTCTGAATATCTTTTGAACGCTTAATTTAATCGCCAAAACATGGTATCTTATGTAGTTAGTTTCCTACAAAAATTTATATTGCGCATTTTTTAATAGTCATTTATTGTCGAGTTATAAAATTCATAAACAAAAATGAAATTTATTTTAAAATAATCAAACTTAAATCTTCAATATTATTCAAATGGTGAGGTTTACGGAAAAAATATAAGATACCTTTTTTGTAGAGCATTAAATTTCCTACAAAATTCTTCCAGAACATTTTTCTGTACAATCAATTAATGATGAGGTATGAATTTTATATTCTATTGGACTGAGAAAAAAATAAAAAACTGCGATGCGGAGGATCTTCCTATTAAAATTAAGAGCTCATATTTGGTGAGAATTTTTTTAAAGTGTCTAGCAACCCATTTTTTCGTGGCACTTGTAAAAAAAAAATAATTGTTTTTTTTGACACACCCTAATATATATATAAATAAATAGATATATAGATATATACATATATACATAATTCATTTTTGCGTTGTAACGTTCTTTTGGCTGCGTTCTTATCTTATTGCGTAATTGATGCTTCGTAGTTTTCGTCGAGCTTTAACTTCAAGTTTATGATAGTTCTCGTTAGTTTGGCATGATAATTAATTCATTCATTCATTAGTTGATACGTGCAGATACACGTGCAACCTGCGACCTACGTTAACCCATCAATCCCTCTCCTGTCTTTCCAAAGATCGGCAAATTTCATACGATCGATCATCATCTGTTTGTCCATTTTTCTTCTCTCTTTCTCTCTCTCTCTCTCTCTTTTTCTTTCTTTATCTAAATAAATACATTTACATATGACTCAAGAAACGTGTAGTTAGTCTCTCTTTCTCTTTCTGTTTTATTTTTCTTTCATATTTTTCTTCTTTAAATGATTTTTCATGAAACTCACATTTTCATAATGCCTATATCTCTCGGTATGTATGTAAAACACGTTCAATTCTTAAAACATAGTTTTCTTTTATTTCATACACAATTATATACATTCAGACCACATATAAATCGATTAATCGGGTTTTTACTAATAATTAAATGACTTGAAATCGTTATTAGTAAAATTAAAATGTGTTCTCGTTTGTTTTTTATGACTATTAGCAATAGTTTGTAACGTATCATCAAGCCCGAGTCTTTAGTCACATTAACGCGATGAAACATCTCTTTCTTTTTTTCTCTCTTTTTCTTTCTATCACTCTTTCTCTCTCTTTTTCTCTCTCATTCTTTGTCGTTCTTGGTCTTTCTAGTTCGTGTCACTTTTTATTTAACCTGCTCGACTTTTCTCTTCAGACGAGTGTCGTTACTTATGATAAAGAACTCGCAGTTTATTACATATCCTCGGGCGATGATGTTTAATAAGAAACATAATCTCTTTTTTTTGTTTCTTCATAGTTCTTCTTTTCATTTTATTTTATTATTAATTTTTCGATTTTTATCCAATTCGCGAAGTTTGTCGATCTCGTATTGGGTATTTCATATATTTATTATTATTATTATTATTTATTAATAATAATAAAGAATTGTTTAATTATTTGTTCGCATTTTTTCGAACGGTTCGTAATGACGAAGGGCAATAATTATCGCTTATGACAATTCGCCTATTTGAAACTATTTCTCTCCCTTTCGTCCCTACCCATTCTCGAATGATGAAACCTCACGAATAGTGCAACAATCCGTTCAAATGATTTTCAGGTCCACGATGCGGACGCGTGTTTGGTTTTGGCAAATAAGTATTGTCAGGACCCGGACGCCGAGGACGCGGCCAACATCATGCGCGTCATCTCCATCAAGAACTATTCGGATGACATTCGTGTTATTATACAGCTAATGCAGTATCACAACAAGGTATCAAAACAAATCAAAATAATGAAATATTATTAATATGAAAAAATCATTTAACACGTTAAACGTCAAAGACTCTTTTGTTATAAGCTTTTTATTCAAGAAAGTCTTAGGGTGGGGTCCCTAAGGACAAGGGAAAAGAGTAAAGGAATAACGTTTGACGTTTGTATCCAAGTAAAAAAGGGATCTCTACAATTTACAATTACAAATAATGTAATTTTAATATAAAAATTATATTAATATATGTATAAATATTAATTTTAATATTAATATTTATTATAATAATTAATATAAATATTAATTATTATATAATAAAATGTTAATATATACTATAAGATTTATTAATAATCTTAATTATACATATATAATATAATTAAAATTATAATTAATAAAAATATATATTTATATAAAAATAGAGCAACAATCCGCACCATAAAAATTAATTCCAATTAATTAAATTTTGTCCGATTAATTAACAATTGGAATCATTTGGAGGCAATTGTATAAACATTTTTATTTGTTATAGAAAAATGAATAAACAGATATTTGATCTGGGACAGATAATATATATATTATATTTTCTATATATTACGTTTTAGGCCTATTTACTAAACATTCCATCGTGGGATTGGAAGCAGGGCGACGATGTAATTTGCCTGGCCGAATTGAAGTTAGGATTTATCGCGCAGTCCTGCCTGGCACCAGGATTCAGCACAATGATGGCTAATCTCTTCGCCATGCGATCCTTCAAGACGGTCAGTAGAAAATCATATGTCATCCCATTGGCAAATTAAATATATTATTTGCCTATTTCCTTTTATTCTATGCATGTGTGCAAGTACGTTACTCGTAAGTTTTTCAGCGTTAGGTCGTTCAATTTTTTTCTTTTTTTTCTCTATTCTTCTCACTCACTCTATTAATTTCTTTCTTCTTCTATCTCTTTCTCTCTCTCTCTCTCTCTTTCTCCTACTTTTCTATCAATCTATCTGTCTCCCTTTGTCTAATTGACGACGCGAGATTTTTTTTTATTAAGACAACTCTCTTTCGTGCAAGAGTTCAAGAGTGCAAGAGAGCTAAAATCAAAATATCGATTGGAGTTCATTGACTTTACGTACGTTTTTTAAATAATAATCGAATTAATGTTTTCCGATTAAAAATAAAACAAAAAAGAAATCAAAATTCATTCAAATCTAGTGAAATTGTGTTACCAATCGATCGAACTATGTTTTTACTTACTTTCCTTTTTTTTCTCTTTCTTTTTCTCTATCTCTATCTCTCTTTCTGACACACTCCCCTATCTTTTCTCAATCTTTCTAATTTTGTTTTTGTAACTCCTGGCTCGCAAAAAAAAATATTTTATATAACGAAGCATGGCGTCGCCAACGAAAATGAGTACGTACCTTAAGAGACGCGTAAGCGTGAGCTCACGTGTGTTTGTGTGTGTACGTGAATTAACGTCATGTCACACACAACACGTCTAACTTCGTGTCTCGCGTACAACGTGGAAAAATGCGCACAATCCGTACATGCATAGGAGTGTGTGTGATTTAGAAATGGTCGGTTGATTGGTACCAGTCGCCCAATATACAGGCTTGGCAGAATGACTACCTACGTGGAACTGGAATGGAGATGTACACCGAGACACTGAGCCCTACCTTCATTGGAATGCCTTTTGCGAGAGCAACTGAGTAAGTCGGTCCATGACCAATCAAAACAATCCAAAAAAAATTGATACGTGTATCTCTGATTCAAGAGACGAGACCTAATTTATAATTATTAATATTAATCATAATATTATTACTATTCCTTATGTATCTTTTTTTCTTTTTTTTTTTTCATACGATATTAATCAATCGTTTAACTCTCATATTAAAAAAAAAAAAAATAATAATATAAAAAAAGCGAAGTCTTTAACTGATCTAGAACAAACTATCTTTAATCGATCGTGATCTTGATCTCTGCCATTTTATCTTTTACTAATACACCCCATCGCTTTTTGTAATTAACTGTTCATCCCGTTAAATCTTTCTAATCGAGGAATGGATTAATTATACTGTTTGCTATTATTACTCGACAATTTCTGTATAGAAATTAAAATTAAATATATATATCTTTTTTTTCTATCGTGATTAAAGGTATTTGAAATACTTATATACATTTTTTTAAAGAATTTTAATGTAAAAAAAAAATGTAGACACACTAATGCGTTAAAAATATTATTTTATGTTAGAAAATATGACCGTATTTAGGATAAAATCGTATCACTTTATTTTCTAATTGTAAAATATAAATTAGGACTAACAACGTCTATTGTCAGTCTTAGTCGAAAGAAATGCTAATAGCGTCTCGTTTAATTAAAAAATCTTTTTTTCTCGAGTTGTACCATTTGTTTCTCTTTGTTTCTTATTTTTTCTTCTTTTTTTCTTTCTTTCTTTCTTTTTCAACGACCACGACGTTTAGTATAATATAGCTCGTCTCTCTCTCTCTTCATACAAATGTCACTTCTCGTCTTTCTTAAAGAGGAGGGAATTGAAAAAGGGCTCGGATGTCTCTTGAATCGGATAGAAAGCAAGCAACAAT
>NW_015148973.1:1986248-2108358 GCF_001465965.1 Polistes dominula | reverse complement strand
CTTATTAATTAAGTAATATATAAATTAATTAATTATATACCCTTGGACACACAACTTGACAAATTAGTGTGAAACGTTGAAATAATTGTAGCGTTTAAACACAGCACAGATATAAATAAATGAACTAGTCTGTCACTCTTATGTATTATAATTACAATTGTAAGGATATTTCTTTTTTTTTATTTCTTTAATTATTTATTTCTACGCTTACTCGTTATATCTAGCATTACATACTTACTTACTTCTATATAATTAATAACATTTTACACATTGAGACGAGTTCGCCTCGCATATACAGTAGCAGTTTCTCTCGAGTTTCTCAAGCGTGATATTAGGAAGTAGTAACGTAGATTAGAAACGCGCCACCCCACCACCATCACTACTAGCAATGGTAGTAGTATTAGTAGTAGTTGTAACTAGTAGCACGAATATCAGCACACCCTTCGTTATATGTTCGCATGACTATTCCATTGTCGTAGTTGTTCGATGTTCCTAATTGTTCCTGTAGTCTGCATACCCCTTACCTCACCACTCACCCCTTCTTCAATTCGCTCGCATGGCGCTTTCGCAAGAATGTCATTTACGTGGCTTACCACCCCCGTTTTTTTGCATGACGAATGCTTTTCTTCACTTTCTCTCTCTTTCTCTATCTCTCTCTATCTTTCTCTTTCTCTCTCTATCTTTCTCTTTCTCTCTCTCTTTTTCTCTCTCTTTATCTCTTTCTTTTTTTTCTCTCTTACTATATTTATCCGAGGACGCATTACAGAGTACTAATTCACATTTTGGTAAAAAAAATGTTCTCCCCCCTTTTCTTGTTAGATCATTTACAATGCGTGTTTTAAGACACGAGGATAATATATATACCTTGTTGCATATTTAAAAGTCATAATAAACGACCTTCTCTGTAATGGGCTCTACTTTTCTTTTTCATTTCTTCTATTTCGTTTTTCTTCAAATTTTTCGTTTCTTTTCTTTCTTTTAAATTTATGTAATACGTGTGTATATATTCATAGATTCATTAGTTCATTCATTCATTCATTCATTCATTCATTCATTCATTCATTCGTTAAATCTCATACATACAAAGTATATATATACTTACTCAGATACATGGTTACGTGAGGTATATGTATACTTTGTTGATCTTTCGCACTTTTCGTTCGCACGACTCGCTTTAATTCTTTAACGAGCAATTACGTTTTCTTTTACGGTGACGCGATGTATACAGTACGACGTTACTCTTTCATTCTTTTTTACGATCTCCGAGTTGTTACCTATGCTCGTTTCGGTATAATGGCAAGTCGTAGCGTTTTATGTGAGAAACTAGTACATACATTCATGCATACATACATTCATATATAAATGTGCATACATACGTGACAGAGAAAAGGGTTGACTCGACTTTAATCACGAAGGGATCGAGAGAGTCTAGACCAGTGGTGCGCAAATTATTTATAATTGTCATCGTGTCATTCTTTATTGACTGAAATTTCAACCGAGCTTTACATTTTTTTGCTCGAACGTAAAGATGATATTAATAAAGATATTTCTCAGTTTTTAATTTAAAAAGACAATTCATTCCTTTCAAATGAGATTATTTCTATGCATAAGATTCATGGAGATTTCAAAATTCTTATTTAACATTTTTTTTTGTACATCTCGTATCAGTGAATATAAGAAAAAAAAGTATAATATAATAATAATAATAATAAAATAAAATATAGACTTTAAATGTGATTATTTTGATATCGAAAATTCATTAAGATTTCACGTGTTTATTTTGATGCATAACAATTTATGAAAATTGTCAAAAATTGTCTAAAAATTAAGATTCAAAATTTGTGCTACCACTGACATCTAGACGTAGATTTGTTTTTCGAGAAAATTTGTAATGCAGTAGAAATCTATACGATTTATAAGACTCCCTATCAATAGTCGAGTGATTCCACTCAAAACGTAATTAAAAAAAAGTCTTTCGAATGTAATCGTCGTACGGATATTGAAACTCATTGGAAAAGAAACTCGTTGTTTTCTCCTTCTTTATAATTTATTTTTTTATTTTTGATATTATTACAGAAACACGATGATCCCGATTTCAAAATTTTTGTAAGAAAAATAAAAAAAAATCGATGATACCAAAGAAAGTTTCACTATCCTTTCATTATTACAACGAAATGACAGTAACGATCGATGCTATGCGAGTCATCCTTTTAATTGCTTTTCTCTTTCTTCTTTTTCAGACTTAAGTAGGTATATACACGTATATATACATATACACATGTACATATACATGCATTACATACATAGAAATCGTGAAACTGGGACTCGCTCGCATCGATCGTCTCTCTCTCTCTCTCTCTTTCTTTCTCTATCTTTCTCTCTTACGCTTTTCCGTGTCATTTACGAATCATTTATTTAAAGTCGACGAGTGCATTTTCATTGTGTTTAGTATAAGTGGCACGTAATCTACGAGGTGGCTCTTAAAAAGAATAATTTCCTAGTAGTTTAGTAAAATAAGAGTTTTTTTTCTCTTTTCTTTTTTTTTCTTTTAACAAAAAGAAAAATAATATTTTATTTGATTTTCTATCGAACAGCTACCTCGTAGTAAACACCTTTCGCTTTTACCTATAACCTAATCGCATAAATATCATATCGTTCGCAATTAATCGTTCAGTCGATGTTTCGCGATAGATTAGACATTCACATATTAAATATCTTCATAGTTGTTTTGGTTGTAACATGTTTTATTGGATGGAGAACAAATATCTGGACAAATATTACGCGTAAACGTATCATAGGTTGTGCTTCACAAAACTGAAGCTGCTCCTGTTGGCGATTGAGATCAAGGGCGAAGGAGGTGTCGACAGTAAAATTTCGATCAATCCACGTGGTGCCAAAATCGCTGCAAATACTCAGGGATTCTTTATCGCTCAATCCGCGGACGAAGTCAAGCGGTAAGTTTTTAATCAAAATGCATAATGATGGCCTTATTGAAAAAATTCATTTAAATGACGATTCCTTTTTTTTTATCCAAGAAACAAAAGTAAAAGACAAACAATCGATATAGATAAATTAACAAGAAAAATTATTTAAAAAAAAAAATCGATAAATTAATCTTCTCTCTCTTTCTTGTTTTAATTTTTCAGGGCGTGGTTCTATTGCAAAGCATGCCACGATGAAATTAAAGACGAGACACTAATCAAGAAATGCAAGTGCAAAAACTGTAAGTTTTTCCAGTCATTGATCTATTAACTATAATTCAAGAATATACCAATCATACTAAATGCAAGAAAAAAAAAGTACTTTCTTGAAATTTTAACAAAGATAACAAAAAAAAAAATAATGAATCCTTATCAAATCTTCTGCCAACTAATTCAATTCGGATCGTTTTTGACAGAGATACCGAGTGCATAACGCGATAATACGATAACGATACGAGTGTCTGTGCACGAGGTAATATATAATAACATTTTAAAGGGTGCATTAAAAAAAAAAAAAAATTAAAAAAAAAGAACGTCGAAAGGCAAAAAGCGAGCCTTAAATCGGCCCTATTTTTTCTTCTTTTTACTATTATTATTATTATTATTATTATTATTATTATTATTATTATTATTATTATTATTTTCATCATGATCATTACTATTATTATTCTTATAATTCTTATTATTCTTATTATTATAAGTATTAGTATATTACCATTCTTATATTTAATATTTCTAACGATATAGGATATCAAATGATATTTCTTCTTCCACAAATTATATTTTATTTCTCTCATCGAGAAACTCGCCTGACTCATATATATATATTTATATTTAATTTAGAATTATAGAAATACCTGCTTAGACAAAAGTTGATTTTAAAATCGACTTACAATTCAAATATTGTGTACGATCCGACAAACACTGCGCAATATGCTTTCTTCACCCAACTAATTAATACCCTTATTCTATATTACTAAACTTTCTATCTCTGTCTCTCTCTCTCTCTCTTTTTCTCTTGCTCTTTCTTGTGCTTCTCTCTCTCTCTCTTTCTCCTTCTCTTTCTCTTTCTTTCTCTCTCTATCTGTCTTTTTCTCTCTAACAATGAACCCTCAAAAAACGAGATATCCATCCCCGTATATTTAGTAATTTATTATGTTTATATTATTAAGCGACGTTTCAGTAATAATTGCGACGATTAACCGAGTGACATAATTATGACCACTTTATTTATCATATATGATTTAGTGGGGCAGCAGCAACGCTCCTGGGGCCGGGACTTAGGTAACGTCTTATACACGCTCGCTTGGTCTGATAATAGACATTCTTTCACCCTATCGTCTAACAATTGTTTCATTTTTTTGTTTTTGTTTTGTTGTTCATTTCGTCGTTATCTTCTTCTTTGACCCTCTTCTCTACCCTTTTATGCCAAAGATTTCTCTATTCTTATTCTCCTATTCTTTTACACTATACTGGCTAAAAGATCGTTATTCTTCTTCTTCTTTTTCTTCTCTGCTGTATCACTATCCTGACTATGCTATATCTTTATCTCTGTATCTATTTGTCTCTATTTTCTACCTGCGTTTTTACAACTTACTGTTTGAAATATCTATCTGTATATGGCATACTACCTGCAAGTTTCCTGTTTCACTTTCTCTGTCTTCTTCTTGTTACTTCCTTTCCACCCCTGCCTCTATCTCTTTCTCTCTATCTCTTTCTCTCTCTCTCTCTCTCTCTCTCTCTCTCTATTACTGTTTTTCTTTATCTTCTGTATCTATATCTATATCTATATCTATCTATCTATTTCTCTCTGTACATTTTCCTGTCTGTGCCCCACGAGAATGCGTATGCTTCTAAATTTCTAACTCAAATTTGCGTGCGTGCGTGCGTGTGCGTATGCGTGTGTGTCTGTGACGATGAACAAGATTTAATACTTAACAATTTAATAATGTAACAAAAAATAAAAGGAGAAAGAAGTATGCAAATCTTCTTTTACAATTTTTTAATTGCTGTTTAAACAAGGACAATGACTGTAACAATGATGACTACAATGACGACGACGATGACGATGACGAAGAAAGTAATGCAAATAATATTGTTTTACGATAATTATCAAATTTTTTAATTCGTATTTTACTAGTATATACATCGAAAGTTTAACATTTTATCGTTGTGATTCTTCAAGGTTACAAAATTTATTTAAAAAACTAAAATTAAAAAAGAAACATGCGTCGAACGAACACAATGATCGATCGTTCGATTAATTTTTCTGATAAATTATTCTAACATTAATTATTCATTAATTATTCATTATAATAAATTGACTGATATATAACGACACACGTGACACGTGATTCTCTAATAAATTTGTCAGCTGGCCTGGCATGACCACCTGACTATCCCCACTGAGAAAATTAGCCTGCACTATAGTGTGTGCTCTTCTCGTTCGTTCGTTTTTGCATGCATGACTATAGTTCCCAATACGGTTTTCTTTAATGCCTTACTTGGTATGGATTTGGCACTTACTTGGTATTCATACTTTACTACGGTATGATAGCTTCACGTAATGTTACTGTTAACAGTTATATCCTCTGCAACCTACAATCTCTATTTTTTCTCTTCATCACATTTTCTCTCTCTTTCTCTTATCTATCTTTCTCTATTTCGCATTTCTGTTCCTACTGTTTTTTCATTCCTACATCCTAATTTCCATTTCTCTTAACTTTATCCTTCATCTCTTCTCTCTCTCTTACTATATTTATTTCTCTCTATCTGTAACTATCTTTCTCTGTCTATCTATTTCTATCTCTCTGTTTCATATTTATCTACCCTAATCTAAATCGAGCGAAATTCGCCAATAAAAAGTCAAATTCGATTTCGTATTGCGCGCGAGATCGAAAAAAAAATGATTATATCTACGATAATACTGTGGTTTATTATAAAATTCTAAAATAATATTACGTCGACATCGTCGATTGCAATCACGCCAATGAAATCTCATCAAAGGATGTGTTTTTAAAAAGAAAGAGGAACGAAAATTGAAATATTCGACTTTCACATGCACGCATTTTCACACACACACACACATCACCACGTACATTTTAAGTACATGTAATAGGATATTTTCAATTCAACGAATGGACAGAAATTCTCACCCTAATCGCTACAATCCTTACTCTTTTATTGATAACAAATCTAAATCGATTAAAAATTGTAATCGGACATATCGTATCGTTGTATTTAATTAACATCGTTAGGTGTAACAATCTGTTTACGAAGATCACACGATTCACATTGAACACTTAAACGTTGTCCTAAACCCTGGGCAATGAGACGATTTTCGTTAAACTATCAGTCAACTAACTCCTAAGGTTTCAGTTAATTATATTATTCCAGGTATCGAAAGACTCGAAGAGAATATGAGAGAACGTCGAAGGTAATCGTCGAACTTGTGATTCCTGTCATTCAGTTTTCAACGTTTAACGATTATCTCTGTTCATATATAGTTTTTCGATTACTTTTTTTTTATTTGTTATTTTTTTCCAAAAATCTCTTTTTGACAGCGTAATCGTCGAAAAAGTATTCCAACCGTCGTTGTCATAAAATATATCTGATCGTAAATGTTTAAAGTATAAACTTCTCAAAAGCTTTTCTTTTTTATTAAAATTGACTAACTTTTTTCGGTTTTGATCTACTTCTCACTATTTCTCTCTCTCTCTCTTTTTCTCTATCTTTCTTACTTTCTTTTTTCGGTTTAATCTAATTGCAAGTATACTAATTCGAAGCTTTTTAGAAGTTTACTCAGTTCCATTTTTGTTGTATCTTTCTACCTTTAGCGTGTTCTCGTCTTCTCGTACGCACATATCTTTATTAATTTTCGTAAAGATCTAACGATTATCTACTATATGTTTAAATAATATTCTCCTAGATGCACACAGCCTCAATCCCACTTTTTATCTCTATTTCTTGATCTCTATTTACGAACCCGCTCCCGGGTCGATCGCTGAATTTTTCCAGATGTGGGGATGATGATGATGCAGACTGGCATGGTGAAAGGAAACACTGCCTACAGCAGTTACTTAGATGGTACGCCTGTTTCTACCACAACCTCTTTTTTCCCCCTATTTTCCAATCCTTACAATTATCCTATTTAAAAAATATAATTTGTCAGAATTAAAATAACACAATAATAATAATTATTATAATTATTATATTGATCGACAAATTTCAATCGTCAAAATTATTCTGATAAATTACTTTTTGTTGTTCTTATAAATCACTATACCTTTATTCCTTCACGTTTCTTAACTTTTCTCTCTATGTCTCTCTCTCTCTCTCTCTCTCTCTCTCTTTCTTTCTTTCTCTTTCTCTTCGTTTTACCTTCACCAAAGATGGTTGAATTCGCACACAAAGTTTTTATATGTGTCGTTATAAAGAAACAAAAAAAAAAAAGAATGATTTCAGACAAGATGAAGTAAGTAATAATCGTTTACCTCATCTTATCTGTAAGAAGTTGTTCCGTTACTTCGTTACTTGAGATACGTATCAATTCGTAATGTATGAATTATTCGCCTTTTGCAAGTGCTATTAGTATAGCAAGTGTCTCGAGTATCTTCGAAGCATCCTATAATCGCTATTGTTTTTCTCTTTTTTTCATTTTAATCAAATTTAAAACGTTTTAGATTAATTAAAACGAGTCGGTTAAATGACGCGTGGGAGACGATTTAAAAAATAAAAAACGTTCGCTTATTTTAGAGATTTATCTGCAACAAAATAAAAATAGTAAAAAAAAAAAGCGCAAATTATTTCATGCTAAAGCACGTTATTACTTCGAACGTCTTGATGATTCTTCTATTTTACTCTATCTTTCTCTATTTCTTTCTCTCTCTGTGTTTACACATATTCTTAGTGCCTGTGACGTATCACTGATCGACGAAAAGTTATTGCCCGTTTTTTTTTTTTTTAGTTTTACTATTTAGTTAATACGTTTTGTTATATTATTATTTTGATTTATTTTCTTTTTGAATTTGTTTTGTTTTCTCACAATTTACAGGCTTGCTATTAATTGTTGTAATTAATCGTCGCTTCGGTGTGCTTTCGCCGAATTAATTCGATCGGCTGGATTTCACTCTTTAATCGTTCAATTTAAAACTATAACAATAAGTTAACACGAATATTATTTGATAATAACACTCACGCTAATTGTTGTGCGTTCTATAAAATTTCCTTCTTTATATATTACTTTTTTCATTTATTCCCCATTTTTTCCCAGCCGACCTTTGCCGCAGCTTTTGTCCACGCCGATTCGACAAGAAATTGAAAAGCATCGAATACTCGAATCGGCGTTCATTCTAATGTTCATGCATTTTTAAGCATTTTTATTCTAACTCTAATCGTTTATATTATAATGTTCTTCTATCAACAGAATAATAGTATATTTATACTTTATAAAATGTTATATGTATTTACGTAAATCGCAATATCAGCGTATTAATTGTTAATAGACTTTAGCAAATCAGCTCTGACTAAGGTGTTGCCAATATACCGATCGTTCTAGTTGTAACAAGCGAGTCATAAAATCTATCGATTATCCATCCCACTCTTTTCTCTCTCTCCCTCTCTCTCTCTCTCTCTCTCTCTTTATCTATATAAACTTTGATAGGACCCTCATAACGTCTTATTTACCAGCGCGATGTGTGTACGAGCAACCATTTTACAAATTATGGTGGTTAAATGCGATCTTATCCTTATAGTTCCCAAGTGTACCCTATGTAATACGTATAGGTATTATGTACGTATGGACGTATGTATGTACTTATGTATGAACGTATGTATGTATGTATGTATGTAAAATTAGAAGCATCCATTAACCTTGACTTGAGACACGTTCATAAAACTCTGACACACAAAGGCCTTTGGATGACGATCTCTCATCGTCGTGTAACTCTGTAACCCATTTTTCTTCTTCTTCTTGTTCTTCTTCTTCTTTTTCTTCCTCTTTTTCTTCTTTATTTTCTTGTTCTTTTTCTTCTTATTATTACTATTATAATTTTCTTCTCTAGCAAGAATAATCTTATGATCCTTATTAAAGATGAAAAAAAAAAAAAAATAAAAGACGAGATTTTTCGAAATACATTATCGATGCCCAGGGTTTATCAAACACACCCACTTTTTGAAAAAATATCTAATACTACCTTTTTTTCTTTCAATACGAAGCATTCTCAATATATCAGCTATAATATAAAGTAGTACATATAAATATACTTATATATTATTTATAATACATGAACATCGACACATATTTAATCGTATATCAGCATCAACATTAAAAATCATTAAACGATTATGACAAAAACAATAATAAATCATAACATCGTCACACCGTTTTAATCTCTGGTGGTCTTTTCAATCGTAACTGACAAGCATTGATGAAGGTTCCTTAAGTGGTCGACTCTCAGGTGTCTACTTAGTCCGTACTACTTCTTTGACTCGAGATTCAAACGAGAAGAGTTTGTATACCCTTCGAGAGCTCTTTACCAACTCGCGATTCGTAAAGAATACAAGTCACTTTTAAGAAAGTTAGCAACGATTATAATATTTCTTTTTTTTTTTAATTATTAATCCATACTTTGAGTAGAGAAGAATTCAGTTGGCTCGTTATGCCTGTGTTATTTGTGTCAAACAACCCTCTACCCCCTGCACCCTGCCCCTTTTAACCTGATCCAACAATTTCCTCAATTTTTGCGTAACTTCGTTTTACGTGGTCTGAATATCTCACCAAACTAGAAAGGGCCATTTTATCCGTTGAGAGAGCAAGCGATTTAAATGTCTACGATTTATAATTAATATTTGTACGTACAACAGAAATCATCACCCAAGTTCCACCAATTTTCGTAGAAATTAATTGTGCACATGAATTTTTAAATGAAATGCCAAATGTTCTTTGTTCGCATATCTCTGACGGTATAATAAGAGTGTCTCTATAAGAGAACAACAAAATGAATTAATTTTTGAATTTAGATGACAATGAGTAAGACGATATATATATATCGATATATTGTTTAATTTACGTCGAACGTCTTCACGTGAAAGAAATCTAATCGATCGTACTTCTTTCAATTAATCTCGAAGAAATGATTATTTGATATTATTCGATATTGAAATGTTATTATCGAGAATTAATTTACAATTAGTACGAAAGATTTAGATTTTTATTCCGTCGTATGTTTTCTTTTTTTTTTCTTCTTTTTTTTCAATTTATACCGACAGCGAAACACGTCGATCTTTAGACCCTCGGATTTCCCTTCACGCATTGTAAACCTCGTATATAGGTTGACATTATTTTGGTGTGACAACTAACAGCTCTGGTTCTCCTCCCTCCGGGCAGTGGCCACATTCCGGAAAGGCGTGCGAGCTGTTCAAATGGTCGGAAGAGCAAGTATGTATCCCCCAATATAGATTGTCTCTCTCATTCTCTCTCTCATTCTCTATCTATCTATCTATCTATTTTTCTTTCTCTCTTCCTTTCTCTCTATCATCTATAATTTCATTTATCTACAGATACCTACACATATGTATAACCGATCGATTATTTCTATATATACATACAGATAGCAACGTAACGGGAATATATATGTAACGGTGATTCGTGGACTCGTTTAAATTAACGAAAATTAACTTTAATTAACGAGAATTAACTTTTTGCACTGTGAAATCATCCCTCTTAAAATATTTGTCCATTTTTCTTTAAAATTCTCTCGAGTCATTTCTAACTGTTAACACTTCGTTTAACTAATATTAACTATAATTGGTATAAAAAAAGTTTTATTAACAAATTAACCCATCAATTTATACGCATATTTGTGCGAATTTAATGCGTGATATCAAAGTTGCAGATAATTCAGTGAGAATTGAAACAAATTACAAAACAAAAGAGTTCATTTAAAATGAAAAGAAAATCTAAATAATTCACTAATCACCGGTACTTTATATTAACAATAGATTTCAATCAAATAGATTTATACTATTTGAATCGAAAGATACATTCTTTTTTTCAATATAAAAATTATTTCTATCTCTCTATCTCTCTCTCTCTTTCTCTCTTTCTTTATCTATCTTTTCATATCCTTCGATTCGAATGGTAATTTTTAGAAAACAGTCACACAAACGTAGTATAACGATCGTTGTCATTCGAATACAAATTTCGATCGATAATTTCACTAAAGACAGGCTAGTTTTATCGTAGGCGTTAACGAAATGAGGGAAAAATACGAAATGGTGGAACGAGTAAACAACCAACTCAACTTGACCTTTCCATTATGGAGATTAATTCGTTCGTTAAGGCTTACGTCTCGCAAGTGATATCTCTTCTCTTTTTTCTGTCCCTATCTCTCTCTTTCTCTCTCTTTTTCTCTCTCTTTCTCTTTCTCTCTCTCATACTCACTCTCTTCATCGTTTCTAATTTGTAAGCGACGAAACGGTCAACGAAGGAATAAGATGCAAACATTTAATCAACACGAGAAACGATTAGCACAACGAAGTGAAACGAGCTTGCAAAGAATTAGATTCAAAAAAATGAAATAAATTAGAATTAATAGAAACAGAGAAGAAGTTTCGAGCAAAGTTCAAATTAATTATTATCCTTGTGTTTGTTCCTTCGTTTTGCTAATTTATTCATATTCTATCTCTATTTTAATATAATCTTTCAGTATGGCAACGATATGACAGAACCAAGTGTAGAATACAGTTTAGTGTTTTTTTGAGCCCTGTATTGATGTAATGCTATATTTTCCTTTTTTTTTTTGCTATCGAAATGATTACTATTATTATTAATATTATTATTATACATCGATGTGTACTTTTTTTCATATGAATGTAGTTTTTATATATATATATTATAATGGTTTGTAAATGTTTCAAGATGGTTAATTGTTGTAAAAGTGGATCATGAAATTTCATCGGTATATATTTATTATACATACATAGATTTATGTATTATATACGTATATACAAAACACGTGTTCGGATTTAATATAAATCATTCGTTTATTAGATTCGCGTTGGATCGATTTAATGTTTATGACTATAATTATTATTATTATTATTATTATTATTATTATTATTATTATTATTATTATTATTATTATTATTATTATTATTATTATTATTATTCNTATTATTATTATTATTATTATTATTATTATTATTATTCGACGTGTGTTTAGAACATATATTATATATCTATAAATATATATTTAGACCAGTTAGTTGTTTATTCGTATCTACTTTTTGTTAGTTCTTTTGTATATCTATCTTTTTATCTTTGTCTAAATCTAGTTATCTATCATCTATTTATCTCTTAATCAATCTTTTTCTCTCTTATTCCTTAAAACAATGACAACGACCGTTAACAAAGTCCCAAAGTAATTATTTTCTTTTATTTATTATTTTTTTCTTTTAATTATTTCTTTTAGCATTTAATCGTTTTTAATTAATCAATATAATCATTAACTCTCTTAAAAGAACTCGAGATTGAATTGTACGTGAATTGCTTTCGACATTTTACAGAACGCTCTTCAAATGAAAAAGAAAAAAAAATTATTTCTTTATTGTTTTTTTTCTTTTCATTCACTTTTAGATCTTTGTCGTATGTGTTAACATTGATTGTGTTTTTACATGTGTGTTAAATTCTCTCTCTATATATATATTCGCTGCATTATATAATATAATATACTATACTATACTCTATAACATATTATAATACTTATCATAGTCACGTAGTAATCTTTTGGAATTGTCTATTATCCTAAACTTTGGTGTACATATATAATTATTTATACTCAATGGAATATCTTTTTAAACGAATCTATAGAAATGTACAGTTAGTTTGAAGATGTTTTACGCGATATTTTTCACACGAGAGTTCTGTAAGAGTATAAATATAATATTACAAATTTATCATAATCAACCATAATCGATTAGTCTTTAAAAACTCCTTAACATTGGTATACAATCAAAAATTATAATATTCGCAAGAAAATGAAACAAAAAAAAAAGAATAAAAAATTGGATATCACCGACAACTTTAATGTTTGAAAGGGAAAGGAACCAAACCAAAAATAACAGGATTCGACAATTTTAAATAAAAAGAAAGGACATATTACAAATAAATATGAAAAGATACAAAAGGAAGTGAAGGGGGACAGGGGATAAAAACGCTAGAAAAATTTGAAAGTAAAGCTTTCTTATCTCATTGTCAGGGTCGTGTTAAATCCATTCGAAAGCAGGGAAATACGTGTTTTACATTGAATACATACCTAGGATATATCCGATACGAGTGTTCCCTTGTACTAGGTGTGTAAACATACGTGATCTATCTGCACGTCTGATCACACAAAGTACTCGCAGAAACGGACTCATACATACACGTATTATTCATACGTGTACCATCCATCGTTTTCACAATATGCATTCCCTTGTAGGAGTCCACCTCACCTGTTAGCATTTAATATAAAAACGTTCGTAAAATCGTTCAAAACAAAACAAAAACAAAAATATTTCAAAATTTGTATCTTTATTTAATATAATATAGTAATTAATCATTTATGTTGTTTTGATTTGATTTTACGAACTTTGTACTCTCATGATCATCATCATTAAATGAAAACGTAATACATACATAAATACACATGCATATTTTTACAAGTAACACAATCACAAATAATAACTCTATACTAGAAAACAATAATAAGAATATGTAAAAAGAAAATAGTGATCATTAATCTAACTAACTCTTCGCATCTGTATCTGTTCGAAAACTCTCTTCTCGTCCTCCAATCTACCCGCATAGGTGAAGACTACTCGTACCCAAGTAAGTCAAATTGTCTCAGCGGGAGTATATTTAATATTTAAATATATAGTGAGCCACATGGGAGTATTCGTACTAAATCTGTCAACTGAAAACAATCAATATTTTCTTGTAATGAAATATTTCAAAATTTGTATATACACATAAACTTTATATTAAAATTACGAAACTTTTTAATTCATATGAAATTTTATTGTAATAAAAGCATTTGATTATAAAATAAATAAAATTGTATATTACTGATAAGAAAATTAGCTCAATCATCTGAACCAAGCATACTACTTACAAAAATAATTATTGTACTTTTATTACATTTTATGCAGATGGAAATACTCTTGTTAGATCAATTTAAATTCATTTAAATAAAATTATATTTTTATAATAATAAAATATTCCCTATAATAAAATTTATATCAATTTAAAAGTTAAATAATCGTAAAATAGAATTTTTGTGTATAAATATTTTGAATCTTTGCATTACAAGCAAATATCAATTATTTCAAATTGACAGTGAAAGCGGGTACGAATACTTCTATGATTTCACTTTATATATTCATACTTATATATACATATATATATATATATATATATATATATATATATTTATCCATACACATATATAGATATCATAAATATATATAACATAATCACAGAACTCGATCGTGCCAGTGTACAATGAGAAAGATTACGATATAACTAACGCAGCACAATTGATTTAGAGAAGTAGGCTAAAACAAGGCTAATCACGAAATAACATTGAGCAATGCTGTTATCATATTGCTAAATCTAAATTAAGTTCCACGTTTCTCACGTTTATTAGAAAATATCTTATCGTCATAAATAAAATCATTAAACAAATATAACATTTCCAAATTACAATTTAAATAAAATATTTAATTTCAAAGAATAATAACAAACAAATAAAATACATTAGGAAATATCATTTGAATATTATAAACGTGTACGATTTGGAACTTTCACGCGCGCAATACTTGGCACACCGCTAATATCAAAAAATATTACCAATAACTCAACAAACGTAGTCCTACATACGTAGGAACGATTATGGAAAAAAGAAATAACAAAAAAAAAATAAAATAAAATAAAATTACGACCAAGAAATAAATATACACGTACTTACATAAATTAAAAAAAAAAAAAAAAAACAAAAAGAAAAAAGAAGAAAAAGAAATAAAAATGGAAAAAAAAAAAATAAAGAAAAAGAAGAGACAATAATTATAATTCGTCACTCGACTTNCGCGCGCAATACTTGGCACACCGCTAATATCAAAAAATATTACCAATAACTCAACAAACGTAGTCCTACATACGTAGGAACGATTATGGAAAAAAAAAAAAAAAAAAAAAAAAAAAAGAAATGGAAAATTAACATGAAGAAAAATAACGAAGAATTAACGAGCAAGTTGAGAAAATCAAAACAAAACAAAAAGAAAAAAGAAGAAAAAGAAATAAAAATGGAAAAAAAAAAAATAAAGAAAAAGAAGAGACAATAATTATAATTCGTCACTCGACTTCGACGACGAGAGTTTCGCAGAGTAACCAACCCCCGACGGCTAAAACGACACTTCTTTTTTTCCTTTGATTCCGCTTCTCACACGATACAAACTGTCTCTCTGTCCGTCTGTCCGTCCTTCCAAATACCTCTTTTTCTCTTTCTCTCTCTGTCTGTCTGTCTATCTATCTTTCTTTTTCTCTCTCTTTATCTCACTCTTTCTCTCTCTTCATGTGTGTGTGTGCGTATACTTTTCAAGCACTCTTTTCAAAGATTTTATCAACCCCCATCTTGCCTCCCCCTTCTTTCTCTCTCTCTCTCTCTTTTTATTCTCTCTGTTTCTTTAACATACACACAGAGCTTTTGCTCGAATGTCTACTTTTCTGCACGTCAATTCCTTCCTTGGGTGCATAAAAAAAGGTCTTGCACTTAATAACGCGAACTTGTGCACTGTGATGACAAGGAAGAGGAGAAGATGAAAGTGGAAGAGGAGGAAAAAGAAAAAAAAATGTAATAAAAACCAAGAAAAAGATTTTAAAAAATAAACTAATAAAATGTGTTAAAAAAAAAATCAACATAATCCTTCGATGCATGCTCGTCGAAGGTATTAATTAATTAAATAAAAACATAAATAAATAAAGTAATAGTCACGAAAACACTTGTTTTTTTTTTGTACTATTTTTCTCGATCATTTTATATGAGAAAAAAAAATATTAAAAAAAAAAAAAACATTAAAAAAATTAATCAGAAGAAACGAAAAGAAAGTTTGAAATAATGAAAATAAAAATCAAATAATAATAAAAATTCAAATTAATCGTGGAACATCTTCGTTGTCAACTATTAGAAAAGTGAAATTTTATTTCGCATGCGAGCATAAATGCAAATATAATTGACGGTATTACAGCTTGCCAGCCAATGCATGATAGAAGCGATAAGTATCAAAATGCACAGTGCACAGCTTGTGAGCGTATTTAAGAAATATGTTGGTATAACATGGACGATTTCAATCTGTCTAATTTTCTTCTCTCTTTCCGTCCCTATTTTTTTTATAACTTTCCCTTTGCCTATCTATCTGTCTATCTATCTATCTGTCTATCAATCTATCCATCCGCCTGTCTGTCTCTCTCTCTCTCTCTCTCTCTCTCTTTTTCGTTAATTAATTCCACTATGCATCTTCACAAATCTTTGCATAATTAATACAATAGAACCTTTGTATTTGCAATTACGAAAAGAAACCAATGATATGAATTTTTCTTGTTCGTCCTTGTTCATGCGAACTGTTTTTGGCAATGTAGTTAACCTAAGTTATGATTACCTATATTTATGTATGTTCGTGTTCGTAAAATAATATATATTAGCACAGAAATTAATAATAGTAATAAAGTAATAGTAGTAGTAGTAATAGTAGTAGAAATAGTACTAAAAGTGACGTAGAAATTAGTAGCAACTTCGATTGAAAACTCACTTAAATGTCGTATCAAATAAAATAACATTTTAATCGATTTGAAATCAGTATAACCATATATATATATATATATATATATGCAATTGTATGTATGTATATATGTATTTTCAATTAAATGGTACGAAGGGTGAGTTTTCGAGCGAAATGGAAGAAAGTTTGCAAGCATAGTTACCAATGTATTTAGCGATTAGTTCTCTAGAGTAGCGAGTTTAGGCGTTAGTTAATTAGTTAGCGTAGCTAACATGTGTAGTGGTTTGTTGCAGACGACCACCATCCTCCCCCCACATTCACTCCGCCAGAACTGCCCAAGATGGTTCACCTGAGAGGTACAGTTACACCTCAATCAAATCCATGCTACAGTCTCGCAAACTGCCTTTCCGAACGTCAACGAGCGCGATAACAAAAAAGAATATTACATTTAAATAATTAATAACGGAGAAGCATGATGTCGAATAAAAAAATGTCTATTTCTTTCTCTCTCTTTTTCTCTCTTTCTATCTATCTCTTTCTATCTGTCTTTATCTACCTAACTAACTAAATTTTCTCTTTCTCCGAAAAGAAAAAAAAAATAATTAATTAACATAAGAAACGTATACGAGAATATCGCTTTTTCGTTATTTTTCATTGCTCTGCCTACAAATAATAATTAATTTGACGATATCGTAACAATAATGTGTGCGGCTTCTTGCAAAATCAAATATCTTCAATCGAACGTACAACGTTACGTAATTGTGCTTAAGAGCTTCCTTAAAGTATGATATTCTTAATTTTTTTTTTTTTTGAATATTTTTTTTTATATTTTTGTTACTCATATTATCCGAGACTTTTTCAAATAAACAACAGAATATATTCATTACTGGTGAAATCAATCTCCATCGATACACGAACCGACTAACACTGGAGTATACAAGATTTTAGTTAGGAATTTTTTATTTCTATCTTAAGTTTTTTTTGTTTGTTTTAATTTTTTGTTTTATTCCCTTTTTTTTTAAATTTCTTTTGTAATATTTTTAATGCATGGAAGCGCTTCGTGTCGTAGACTCGTCGTGTATTACTTCTTCATTATTTCCACTTTAAGCTATCGACGAATGCATTTGTTTAAAATTATTAAAGATTTACTTACTTATACATACATACTATAAACTTACGTATATTATTATTATTATTATTATTATTATTATCATTATTATTATTTATTTATTTATTTATTTAGTATTGTTATTATATATTCGCATATATTTCATGTATGTGCGCTTCTTTTATTCTTATCGCAATACGCTCGAAATTATTAAACATTCGATGTTTTTATATTGAAAGGACGTGCATACACGTCTAACTTTATTAATCGCTCGCTGCGATAGAGAAACGTGCGTCTTCTCGTAAAAAATATAATGTTGAAATTATTTGTAAAAAGCTTTAAAAAAGAAGAATAAAATAAATAAATAAATAAAATAAATAAATTAGAAGAAGACGTACGTGTAATTACAACGCTGCTTCGTAAATATTGAAATACTTAAATGTCAGGCTTCGAGCATTGGCCGTACTATTTATTTTTGTTGGTTTTTCTGGCACGTTCTAACAACTATATATGTATATTATATATATATTATAAATTACATGTCTCTAGGCTGAGGTATGCGCGCCTGTAAGCATGGGGCTCTGTAGGATTTTTATCCATGAAAGTAATATGCGCAATAAAAACGGGAGGGGTGTTAGATCGCGAACAATGTGATAATCGTGTAATTATAATGGCTCATTAATGCTGGGGATTTGTAAAAATAAATAAAAATGTACACACACATAAAAAAAAAACGAAATAGAAATAAAATTATAAATTTTGCGAATATAAAAATTATGTTATATTTATTTATACGTCACACCGGCATTAATGCGGCCAATCATCGTTCAATCTTAGATCATTGATCGTGAAAATAATTAATAGTATTTTATATATTTTAGGTGAGATTAATCGTGAACGAGAAGATCCTAACGGTGAGTGTTCATTTTTGTTTTAATTATATCAAACTCTCTCTCTCCATGTCTCTTTGTCTTTCTTGAAATATGTGATCAATTTCAGATACATGGAATACGATTCTCAATTTTGATCGTTTAGATATATATATATATATGTATTTAACATAAATGCTTAACGTTTTATCTATTGTAGCTATGAGGAATCATCGAAATTCTGTCGGAATGACTATGATGAATTCGACGAAGCAAGTGAACAAAGTGAAACCGAATGTCAATCGAGCTACGAATGATAGTTTGTCGAGTCCCAATCAGCCTTATAATCAGAGGTATTTACTTACATTAAAGTCTCTTTTTTTTATAAAAAAGAAAAGACACATCTTTTTTATCTTTAATAATAATAATAATATCGTTTTATTAATTTTCAGATCACAAGAAGAATCCGCGTACGCTGGCTACCATCTTGCCTACGAAGTGAAAAAACTTATGTACGAGATACTATAGATAAAATTAATTAATAAAAACAAAAGGAAACAATATTGATTAAAAAACAACAAAATTGATATCAACTTGTTATAATTCTGGTTGTTTTTTGTTTGTTTTAATTTTTCAGGCCAACGAGTAGAGCCTCGGGTGGTACTAACGTAAACAACAACGGTGGTCTTCAAGTTGGTATCGCCGACGATCAGGCAAAAGATTTCGACTTTGAGAAGACCGAAATGAAATACGACTCAACGGGCATGTTCCATTGGAGTCCATCCCGTAACCTCGAAGACTGCATATTAGATCGTAATCAGGCGGCTATGACAGTTCTAAATGGACACGTCGTTGTCTGCCTGTTTGCCGATCCCGACTCGCCTCTTATCGGGTTGAGAAACCTTGTTATGCCATTACGAGCTTCCAATTTCCATTACCACGAGCTTAAACACGTAGTGATAGTTGGGTCTGTGGACTACATCCGCCGCGAATGGAAAATGTTACAGAACCTACCAAAAATATCGGTGTTGAATGTAAGTGTCGATATAAAGAAAAATTTGAATAGCTAATGAGATTCCGATGCTACGTAGATTTAATTGATTCAAAAATGCACGTCGTGCATAAAAAGAAAAAGCAATACAAAAAATCAGTAATTACAATATTTTCTTTTTCAATTCAACATATAAATATATCCAGTTACTGTATTGTTTTAAAAAATGTATCATCTTTTTCAATTTGATTATGCGATTATTTGGATCATCTTGTATTAAATATCCATTCTATGAATATTATAATAATAATTAGGTACTGATAATACTTTGATTTGTAGGGTTCACCGTTGAGCAGAGCTGATTTGCGCGCAGTAAACGTGAATCTATGCGACATGTGTTGCATCCTGTCGGCAAAAGTGCCTAGCAACGATGACCCCACCCTCGCCGACAAGGAAGCCATCCTCGCATCCCTTAATATAAAGGCCATGACGTTCGACGATACGATCGGCGTGTTAAGTCAAGGTAAGCTGTTCGAGCTTAGAATTCTACCTACGCTTTAGACATTATCTCGTTAACACGTTGAGCTACATCGATACTCATCGAATGTTTTATTTTAGAAAATTCTTTATCAAATTGATTTAGGTCGTGACGACGTGTTAATTACGATAATATACGATATTTATACGTGTATACTTGAACACAAGTTTCTCGTTTGTATATTCTTGTTTGTATGTTTTCAATGATATCATTAAACCATGAGTGAAAATTCCAGCAAATAATGAGCAAGGTAATTTGACCACAGTTGGCAGCCCGATTGTTCTACAGCGACGAGGATCCGTTTACGGGGCAAACGTGCCAATGATCACAGGTATGAATGCATACAAGTAATAATAAAATAATTACAATTAAATTATAAAATAATTGACATCTTTTCAGTATGCCAGAACTCAAAATAAAAAAAGAAAAAGTATAAATTCTAAACCATCGAATTAAATTATTATCACTTACAGTAATATAACGAAACATCTGATATTTATAGAACTCGTAAACGACAGCAACGTACAGTTCCTTGATCAGGATGATGACGATGACCCAGACACGGAACTCTACCTCACACAACCGTTCGCTTGCGGTACCGCTTTCGCTGTGAGCGTATTGGATTCGCTCATGTCGACGGTAAATCAATAAATTGAATCATTTTAATCAATACTAATAATCCTAAATATTATTTCAAATAACATTCTTTTGTAAATATAATTATAGACGTACTTCAATCAAAACGCGCTTACTCTGATACGTTCTTTGATAACCGGTGGAGCAACGCCCGAATTGGAATTAATTTTGGCAGAAGGTGCCGGTTTGAGAGGGGGTTACAGGTGAACAATTATTTATGATCAACAACATCTACGTATGAATCAGAATCTTATTCTTGTATCATTATATTATTATATCCAATCAAATTTGATTCAAATTGCGCAATAATTTATAGATAATACTAATGATAATATTTGTTGAATTTGACTTTATAGCACCGCGGACAGTTTAGCCAATAGAGATCGATGTAGAGTCGGTCAAATCGCATTGTACGATGGGCCATTAGCTCAGTACGGCGAAGGAGGCAAGTACGGTGACCTCTTTGTCGCAGCATTAAAATCGTATGGAATGCTGTGCATTGGTCTGTACAGGTACAGGTACCGGAATTTTTTCCCTCTCTCGATGGTATTTATTGGATAATCTATGCATTCTGGCTTACAATGATCTTTCTGATTGCTGCCATATTATATATATACATATATATTATTATATATCGCTACCAAAGTCTATGACATTTTTATCGTATATCATTCTTGTAATAATTACTTCCGTGATTCTTTCATTTTCTGTCGCACAGTTTTGTATTTTCCGTTTTTACGTCACGAGAAAAAAAAAACGATGATCGTGAGTTTTTTCATCCAAAAAATACCTATCATTTTTTATTGTCATCTATTTGTTTAGCGTTTAGTTTAATGTCGCAAAATAACCGAAACAGCTTTGTTAGTTTAGTTGTTTATTCCTTATTTTAGTTTTAGTTTTAGTTTTAGTTTTAGTTCGATTATATTTCTTTTCTTTTTTTTCTTTTTTAATGATTTCTATTACTTCTTTCTTCAAGATTTCGATTTTATTTCTTCGAAATATGATTTATTAACATACGCTTAACAAATTAAGCTTTCTAGCTTATTAAATATACACGCTTTAATCTAATCCCAAAAAGATTCTTAGCTAATAACAAATTAACTTAGAATAGTTAGCTTATTTTAATTTTTAATTCTATCATTTTATTTCAATTTACCTCAATTCGATTTATAAGATAGATTTACTAACTTTTACAAGTAAATAGATTTTTATCAATTTAACGTAAATTTAATTAACAATTTGTTTTAATAAATTTGTCGTAGCATATAATACAAAATATTTGATAAAACATTTCGTGAAGTTCATTGTGTTTAGCTTAGCTTACGTGTGAGTGCGTGTTTATGTGTGTATGAAATAGGAATATAGGAGTACAAGAACAGTGAAATTTACAAATTAACATATCTTGTAGGTTTCGAGATACAAGTTCGTCGTGCGATGCTTCGTCGAAAAGATACGTCATTACAAATCCACCGGATGATTTCACACTCTTACCTACAGATCAGGTATATTTTCAACATAATTCATTAAATAATAATTTATAAAGTTTGTTAAAGAATTTTTTAATAAATAAATAAAAATAATTTCGAGTATCTTGAACATAAAATTTAAAGTAGGACTCATGCTACCCATACGTCACGGAACGTATTCTAAATCTTTCTCATATTTATGTGTATCTTTTTAATAATTGAATGGATGTCTAAAGGAAAGGCCTATGATGCATTAACAATGATTTCACTTATCGTAATATTTGCTGACACTTTTGTTAAGTTTGCCCGTAAGCCCTTCTTTGAAACATCTATCCAATTATTGAAATAATCATTTGTAATATTGGGTTTAAATGATGAGATATAATTAAGTAAGTAATTGAATTAAATAAAAACTTTTCAGGTTTTCGTGCTGATGCAGTTCGATCCAGGTCTAGAATACAGACCGAGCAGAGGTGCCCGTGGCAAAGATGACGCCTCCTGACTGTTGCTGTGTAGCGCCCTCACCGACGGACCTTATTCCTACATCTAATTCACGCGTCTAAGGTCATCATGCTGTCCATCATTCCTGAACTCATCCGGTCTTCTTCGTCGTTCGAGAAAGCAGATGAAATAATCACGCGTCCATCATCGAGCCTATGCGAGCCCCGTCCATTGAAAAAAAATACAAACGAGCAAATAAGAAAAACAAATTATACGAAGACGTCCGTTCTTCCTGTGCAAGTCAACAACGTCGTTATCAGGATTATCAGCCAGCCACGCGAATCCTTCCTTTTATTTCTGTTTATTTGTTTTATTATTTACGACCAATCTATGTATCGAATTTCATATTTCTCTCTTTTTATTATTCTCTCTCTCTTTCACTTTCTTTCTCTCTTTTTTTTTTCTTACTTTTTTATTTTATCACAATTGTATTTCCTTCACAAAATTTCCAAGTAATCCTTTATTCTCGACAATAACAAATTTTGTGTACACCCAATCGCGTGAACGTGAAGACGAAAAAAGAACGAACGAGAGTTTGTAATATTTACGAAGGAGAAAGGATCGAGTGGATGGAAAAATGGTGGAGGAGTCTAAACTAGTGGGATGATAGGAAAATGAAATAAAAAGATGAAGGGAAGAAGAAAAATAAAAAAAAAAGAAGAATCGAGAGGAATGTTGGAAGTGGCATGGTGAAACATGGTCCGAGGGTAGCTACACGTGGTGCTCTCAAGAATCAAGAAGTTGTCTTATTCGCAGAAAGGACAACTACTTAAGAAAAAAAAAAAATAATAATAATAACGCAAAGGACTGATCGGCTTATCGCAGAGACAAAATGTGTGATCGAGTCACCCCCTCCCATTGCCCCTATACAATAATTAAAAAAGCTCGAGAGAGGAGCGTATATGTATAATAAAATTAAGGTGCAATCATGGCAAGGAAGCAAGCAAACAAACAACAACAACAAGAACAAAACAACGTGATAATGGAGAAGGTACAAAATAAAAAACAGGTGGGAGGATCGACGTTTCACCAACTCGCGGAGCCTTTTCCGTTAGCCAAACGTTACTGTTTGATAATTTGCAGTGATTAAACATAAAAAGAAAAAAAATAGAACAAAGAAGAGGAAGAAAACAAATTATTACAAACAAAAGGATAAAAAACAAAACAACGCAAGAGCGGATAAGAAATCAACGCCTCCGTGTGATTCATTCGAAGATTATCTAATAATTTATCGTAGAATTTAAAAAGAGACGAGAGATAAGAAATGGAGACAGAGTGAGAGAGAAAAAAAATAGTCGTGTTTCGTTTGTAAAATAAGAAAAAAAAGTCTTGAAGAGGAAAATGAAAAAAGTGAGAAGAAATAAGAAAAAGAATGGTGGAAAGACGAAGAAATGTTCAAAAGCAATTCGTCGAGATTAATTAAATGGAATTTAATTGTCCCACGTTCGCATCATCTCTTTCTTTTTCTCACCCTCACTTTTTTTCTACTCTTTACTCACTTTTTTTCTCTCTCTCTCTCTCTCTCTCTCTCTCTCCTTCTCTTTCTCTCGTCTCTAAACCTAACTCTTTTCGTACCTTGATGTAAAAAAGAGAAATTGCAAATGCAAGAAGAAGTGGAGACGTGAACAAAAGACAAATAGAATAAATAAGTAAAAGAGGCGAAAATATTATTAAAAAAAAAAAAAAGAATAAAAACAATAAAAAAAAACAAAAAAAAACAGGTATTATTATAAAAACAAAAAGACAAATGATTTAAATCGATAGAAAGTGCATCGAAGAAGAGGCCAAAAGAAAATGGAAACGAAATGAATGGAGGGGATGAAGGAATGAGAAGGGAAAAAGGATGAAAATAGGTGACAAAGATAAAATATGACAAAAATGTTACAAACATGAAAAAAAAAGACAAAAATAACTGGAGGAAAAGAAAGAATGGGAGAGAGTACCAAAATGGCTGAGTACCAAGAAGACACAGCTAATGAGTGCGCGTAAAAAGAAGAGAATCTTCGTAATGTGTCCGGAACTCTACTACTACATACACCTAAAAACAAAACATAAAAAAATAATAAACAAAAAATGTTGTAACCTTTACCTCGTGTGTCTTGCTTTACACAACCAAATACGAAAGGAACAATACAAATTTTCAATCTCGAGCACTTTGTACAGGTTTTACACATACGCACGCACACGCACACCGTATCGGTGCAAATGAAGATAAGAAGATGAGAACATGAAGATAAAAATAAGAAAAAAGAAGAAAAATAAGAAGAAGAAAAAGCGATAATTGATAAAGAACAAAATAAAAATAACAAAAAAATAATAATAATAATTGTAATAATAATAATAATTATTATAATAATAATATTAATAATAATAATAATGATAATATTAATAATATTAATATTAATAATAATATTAATAATAATAATAATAACAATAGTAATAATAATAATAATTAATAATAATAACAAAGAAGAAGAAGAAGAAATAAGAAGGGGAAAAAAAGAAGGGGAGCGTATATCTGTGTTTTTTGAAATAATTTTTTGTAAGTACGTACGTACGTATCGTGTAGCTTACCGGTTCTCTCTACGATGACTATCACGATCGCAAAACTTTGGGACGTCGAGGAGTAGCCCCGAAACCTCACCCCCTTTTCCTAACCCCATCCTTCATCTTAAACGGCGACATCGAACGTCGTCGAAAGATTTTAAAAGCCGTAAGCGTCGTTTGTGTATGTGTGTGTGTGTGTGTGTGTATGAGCGTTGTGTTATCTTTTCTTGTATAAAAAAAGAAATGAAAAAGAAAGAAAAAGAACCCCGATCTGTACTCCCATTCGTTTCATTTGAAAGTTATCATTGTATGATAAAGGAACGTTTTGTGCGTGTGTATGTGTGTGTGTGTGCATAAATATACATATACATATATATACAGATACAGATACATTATATTATACACAGATGCAAGTATGGGTACATATACGTGCATATATGTACGTTTTCTTGCATACCTCGAAAAAAAAAAAAATTACAACAAATAATACGAAAATTGTTCAAAGTCACTCACATTTCCATTTTCGAGCTGTTTTGATCTACATTTTCACTGTCGTCTTCTTCTTATCTCTTCGTAATTTTCATGTTCAATTTTCTTTTTCTCTTTCTCTCTCACTCTCTATTTCTCTCTATTTCTCTTTCACTCTATCCACCACTCTTTCTCTTTTTCTACCTGATAAAATATTTTCAATTTTTTTTTTGTATATATGTACGTATAAAAAGATACGAGGGTGTTGTTCATCCGTGAACGTCCCAAAGCCTAAATAAAAACACTTTATAAAGAAAGACGTAAAGATAAGCGAATGGGAAGGAAAAAAATCTTTTACAATGGTACGAGTGTAAGAGAAAAAGGGAACATAGGAAAGTAAATGAGATTAAGTTATCGAGTTAAAAAATGAGAAAAATCATTTTGACACACACGTACTCACGTACACACACTCATACACAAAAATATGCGTGTACGTATAACGTGTACGTGTTAAATTAAGATATGATCGATTGTAAATCTAATGGAAATGTTTAAATAAGTTTAATGAAAAGAAATAAAAAAGGAGAGAAAATTGATTTGAACGAAGTCAATCACACGTTACGTACGTGCGCGCACACATCATACAGAGATAAAACAAATGTACACACATAAGAATTACACTTTTTCCAAGCAACGTGAAGTAAATCGATTATATATAGGTATTATATGCATTATATATATATATATGTACACATAGCGCTCTCTCTTTTATATATTTTTGTGAAACTCACCTGTGTATAAAACAAAAGTAAAAAAAAGAAAAAACATATGGACGTACATATATATATACACATATGATGAAGGATAAAAATATACATACCTACATATAACGGATAAACTTGTGCACAGGTATTGTACTCTCTTTCTCATTCTCTCTTTCTCTCTCTCTCTATCTTTGTAATTCATTCATTTATTCATTCATTCTTTCATCCATCCATTCATCCAATCATTTTTTCAATCATGCATTCATTTGTAAGTTCGTCGTTCGTTCTTTCATTCATTAATACATTCTTTCGATCCTCGATAGTGCGTATATGGTACGTGTAAGATGCACGTAAACATACACACACATAGACGAAGAAGTAAAAGTAAAAAAAAAGGCTCAACACGTCTGTCTGTCGTGAAGCCGGATAACGACTAAAGCGACTAATCGTATTTCTTTTTCGTGTCCGCGTCGTGTATGCATGTATGTGTGTGCGTGAGTAGGTCCACGTGGCTTGAAAAACGAGGGTAAAAGCTAATGAAAATCGAAATATGACAAAGGAGAAGAGAATAAAAATAAAATAAATTGTTTATTTTCATTCACGAGCTAGTGAAAATTATTCTTTATTATTTTTTCTTTTTTTTTCAAAATTATTATTATTACTATATTCATCTACTTTATACCCTCGATTTTCTTGCCAATTAAGAAACAACAAATAGAACGTGCGCGTTAATTAGCCTAGCGCACAGAGAGCGATAAAAAAGAAAAGAAACCACTTAAAAAAAAAAAATAAAAAAAAAAAACTATTAATTACAACAACAAAAAACTTATACGAGTCGTAAAAATAAAGAACGAAGAAGATAAGAGGAGATGATGATGATGATGATGATGATGATGATGAAGAAGAAGAAACGGAGTATGTAATAAACAACAAAATAACAAAAAAAAAAAAAGATAAAAGCTGAAGAAGAGACAACAAACTGCTGAACGAGGTAGATATTGATATAGACGTGTCCGTCGTGTCTCGTGTGTGTGTTTGTAATAATGTGATTACGAATAAAAAGAAAAAAAAAACAAATATATACAGAGATAAATAAAGAAGGGAGGAATGAACCGTATATATAAAAAAAAAAAGAAAAAAAAACAAAACAAAAATAATAAAAAAAAAATAAAAAAATCATAATCGCCGCCGTTACCGCCGCCGCCGCTGCTGCCGCTGCTGCTGTCGCGCTATGCCGCTAATTAACTTGCTGTTTGGAGTACCTATTCACCTGCACTGTTCACTGCCATTGCAGTTCGTATTTTAAATTCGTTGTACATAAACGTTTCTGTGTGTACAAGTCGATTGCGAAGCTATAAAAAAAAGGGTTTACGTCTCTCGGAGCTTGTGAAGAAGTTTAAACATTAATGATTATGATTGCGATTGATAACGATAATGACGATAACGATTGATGATTATGATAATTATAAAAACAAAAAAAAACGAAAAAAAAAGAAGAAGAAATAATAGGATGTACATACATATACATACATAAGAAATGTGCATAGGATCGATGGGCACCTGGCACGTTAAAGTGAAAATAAGAAGACACAAATGATCGCGTTAGAAAATTTTTGCAACAAAATTGTGTGTGTCATCTCTGTCTGTCAATCTGTACATATGTACGTTTGTCTGTCTGTTTGTCTGTCTGTTGTCTGTCTGTCTGTCTGTTTGTCTGTCCGTCTGTCTGCTTTTCTGTCTATCTCTTTCTTCTTGAAGGATCCTCTTTTAATTTATCCGGAAAGATCCTTTAATACGCGCGACAGGACAAGATAAAAATTGATAAAAATGGAAGAAAATAAACATCGTAGGTCCTTCTTTTTCGTTATTTCGAAAATCAAGACTTCGTTATTCTTGAATGACAATGATAGGTTGTTGATGATTATGGGATTTTGGGAAAATGGGAAGAACATTGTCACATATTATGATTTTTAATGAGAAAAATGTGAAAATTCAAAACGGACGAGTACGAAAGGAAGTGCCTCGTCGTTTATAAAAATATGTATATATATCTTGAGTTGATTCATAAATATATATAAGCGTTGGTTATAAATGTTAAATTGATTACGATAAAATAGTACTTATCTATGATTGAATGCATTGCAAATTAAACGTTCTTATTAAAAATATGGTTTATTCATAAATAAATGTCAATCCATTATAATTAACTCTTGACTTATTTATGAATTGACTTTAAATATAAAAGAGAGACTGAATTGTTTCTTTGTATTAAATTAAAACGTTATTAACTAAAGGATAAAGAATGAAAAGTCACTTGAAAATATCTTGCTTCCTGTATCTTGTTCTTACTTTTGTAAGAAATTTATCGTTGCATTGCTACTTTAAATATTATAATAAATTAGTTAATTAATTGAAGAACATATAAAATTTAAATATAATATATTTGAATGTTTAAAAAAGTCTTTCTTTTTCCAAAAAAGAAGATAAAGAAATAAAATGAAAAAAAGTACCTAAAGCATTTCATAAAACGCAAATCTTATTTAACGGAAACCAGATTTCGATTCTCGTCCCGTCGCACGTAATACGCGAATAATAATAGGATATACTTATTCGTGTCACGTATAAAAGTATTGGTGGGTGGTCTTTCGTGTGTGTATCGTGACATTGTTCAAGGTTAAGAGACTCGAAGAAACAAAGATGATAAGAGAAGAAAGATCAAAATAAATAATTGAATAACAGAAAAAGAAGGATGATTAATAATAAATGAAAATAGTACGAAATATAGATTCGATAAAAAGGTATATTTGAAGTCAAAAAAAAGAAAAATAAGAAAATTATTACATCCCGACGAAGAGAAACAAACAAACATACGACAAAATAAGAAAATGAAGAAGAAAAAAAAACGAAAAAATAAAAAAAAAAAAACAAACCAAGAAAACTCGTTGGAGCCTTGCGTAGAGTCTCTCGCGTAGACGACGAATGGTCGACGATTTGCGTCCTGTCGCGACGAAGCTAAAAGAAGAGAATAGTAGCTTCGTTCGTGATCGATTTTTTATTAAATCGAGACACACAGTTCGATGTTCGTTCGCTTTTTCGATTAACAAAACGACTTTTTTATGCTTTCGTCGAGTTCCTTTTTCAAATCCAGGATGCGTACGCACAAAGCGGGAGAGAGAAAGAAGAATTTTTTTTTATAATCGTGATTGAATTCTACCAGCATATTTGTTCTCGATCTCCTTTAACGTCGACGTTTTATTTCTACTAATGAAAATTCATTTTTTATGTTTCCCAATAAATTCAATTAAATTACTTTTAGTTAGTTCCGCTTGTTATTAATACTTAAAATGTAATTGTTTTTATTTTTTTTTCTTTTTATTTTTTGTCAAAAATGAAAAGAGATTCTCGACAATTTGATTAAAAAATTAAAAAATAATAATAAGATGGAAACGTCGACAATGATGGTAGATCGAGGAACAAATTTTCAAGAAGAGCGGCTAAGCGTCGGCCCTGGCTGGTTCCTCGCGAGGAAATAAAAAGCGTCGTGCACTCTCCTTAATAATTAAATCATGCACCGACTCGATCGATACATAACGTGTAATCTAATTCGCCTTGAGTTACACGCGGCGTATATTTTGTTGCGTGCATGTGGACCGTGTACGTGTATAAACGAAGTATAAATATTGATAAGTATATGCGTATAAATAATAATTATAAGTATATATACATATATATATATATATATATNTATATATATATATATATATATATATATATATATATATATATGTATATATATAGAATATAAAAATATAAATAATGTGTGTATATATTCGTATATAATGTGCGTGCGCATGACGTGTGTATGTATATGTGCGATTGTATTCTCGCGTTAATCCCTTTACCTTCGCCACGTCAAACGACACCTATGCGTTTGATTATGGCATGGAAAGAAATTGTATTATGATATAAAAAAAGAAAAGAAATTAAAGAAATAGAATTATAAAAAGAGAGAGAAATAGAAAGAGAATAATATTTCAAAAATTGCTCGGTGTTTGCGTGAAGAACATTCGATGAGGATTTCTATGGCCTGCGTAATTAATAAATGAATTAATTTACGACGATAAAAGTCCTCGTGGATGATTAAACATAATAATTTCTAATCGTGAAGTTATATATATATACTTGTGTGTACTTTATTATTGACGCACTCTTATTCTTCCATGCCACGAAATAACGCACGGGTAGTAACGTTTTTGAAGTGATTTAGATAAAGGGATCACCCTTGTGTGTGACGAAGGCTTACGTAACAAAAAAAAATAAATTAAAATTAAAAATTTAACAAAAAGACAAAAAAAAATGAGAGAAAGGATAAAGAAGACGAAGATGAAGATGAAGATGAAGATGAAGGCGAAAATGCAAAAAAAATAAAATAAAATAAAAATAAAGAGGAAGACGAAGAGGTAAATAAAACTGGAAAATCTTTATGGACATAGGATCGAAAAGATTTCGACATGTGTATGTATATGTGTATGTGTATAATGTATGCACATACATATGTATGTATATAAATATATTTATAAAAGGATTACGTTTGTGTACGAAGGGAAGAAGGGATTCAGGCGCGCCGAATGTGTACGCCCACCTTCGATGCCTCATTGAACCTCATCTAATGCTTTTTTATCTGTACATTTACAATTTGTGTACCAATGAGGAACGTTGTTTAATCATGTTGTTGATGTTATTGTTAAAGAATGAGATTCAATATTGTACATAACTATATATTCATTATAATTGACGATATAAATAATTATATACATAAAAGGTATGAAATTACAAGAGTCCCATTATGCCTCACGTTTCGGTGTGCGATATTCACATCAGAGTTTGTAATAAAATAGAACGGATGCCCTATTTCGAGCGTGTCCCGATTAGGGTAATACCGTTCACACGATCGATAAGATTGTTATTATTTTTGAACGTTTCTATACCATCATCGAATTTTAATATCATTTTTATTTTAAATAATATTCGAATATATAATCCTTCCTCATTTAAAAATATTTCTTTGCAGAATACTTAAAGGATATTTCTATCGAGATTCATTCATAATTCTATTTCAAGGTGGGTATAATATATTAATGAAGAAATTTAAAAATAAAATAAGGTACTAGTTTCTTTTGCAAATTTATTTGCAGCTAACATTACTAATACTTTTTTATTCAATCAATCGAATTGACATATCCGAGATCGAAAACTTAAATTATTATTTGTAAAATTTTTGTATTTTTAACAATATTCAAAATATTGCAAATATACGAATCATTTCGAAGAGAAATTCGATATTAAACTACAGGGAAATACGACAGGTCGAACTTTTGGTGAAAGAAAAAGAAAAAATTTAGTCGATCAAATGATCATGTAACTCAAGCAAACCTTCGAGCATCCTGGCTCGATATCTCGGAACATTCTCGAATTGTCCACAAATAAGTGGAGTTCTATCGACGTAGAGAACACTTTCGAGAAGTTCCGGCTCCTCGCTGAAGTACTTGCTTGCAGCGCCAGGATCCAA
This sequence comes from Polistes dominula, assembly GCF_001465965.1. The sequence goes on along the minus strand of NW_015148973.1, from coordinate 2,076,105 downwards.
AAGCATGATCGGAGTATTCAAAACACCATGAGTAATACACATAGTACGTAAATCTTCGATGGACGATATAAATTCGGACCAGGGAAAGATCGTTGATATGTTTAAATCTGCTTCTTTCAAGGCCTCTGTCATTGAATCATAATAAATTTTCAACAAGGTCTCGCCATGTTTTTCTCGTAATTCTCGGCTAGTCGTAAATTGGAAAAAGCATAGAATATCATGTGCTGGTGGGTTGTACCTAAAGATTTAAAATAATATTACATAAGACATTTGTTAATATGAGAAAATCTGAAAAAAAATGATTTATTAATCTCACCTGGCTAATTGAAAATCTATCAAACAACACTCGATCGGTTTTTTATCTTTGTCATATTTAAATAAAATATTATTCGTCCATAAATCACCATGACACAAAACGTTCTTGTGCTTAGACGAGGGTGATAATTTGTCCATGTGACTTACGGATAAATCCATGACTTTTCCTTTAAATACTTCTTTCTGATTATCATTAAGATTTGGTAAAATTCCAATCATAGAAACCGTTCCCTTAACAGCTGCATCGAACATGGCTTTGCTTCTACCGTCTTTTAGAGACCAAAGTGTTTCTTGCATGCAATGAGAGAATTCGTCGTGTAGATTTCTTTTATACTGTTCCTCGAAGATAAACGATTTCGCATGAAACCTGGCAAGTGTTTTCATCAACACCTGACAATGTTCAAAATCAAATGTTTCAAACTTATCTGTCATGACGAATCCTCTATGTGCCATATCTTCCAACACAATAACATCATCCTCCAAACCCAAGAAACACTCTGGTATATACCTTTGTTCGGTACCATCCAAAACTTCAGGAAAAACTCTGGTATAAAGTTCTACCTCTTTCTTGAAGGTACCATATTGTTGAATGAACTCATATTGAGGACTACTGGTAGGTGGTGGTATTTTTGTGAAAAAATTCAAATCTTTTGTTTCCAACGGTGTCATCGGTCGTGCGACCTTAGCCTTGAGTTTAAAATATTGACCCATGTAACCATTAACACCATCTATAGGCACTAATTCATAATCGATCAAAGAAAAATCTTCCATACAATCTCGATGAAGTTTCTTTCTTATGACTTCAAAACATTCTTCGTCTTTTAAAATTCTTTGACTTTCTAATTCACGCATTTCTATCTTAAAAATTTGTTATTTGTTATTTTGGAAAATATTAGAATTACAAAAAAGTAACCAAAAATAATCACGAAATAACTTGATCGAGTATATAACACGTCTTTTAAAAATATTTCAAATAATTAACTTTGAAAACGAACGATATTCCAATAAACGCAGGCGAACGTTCACTTTGACCCGAACGACGCCTACGAAAGAATACGTTGGCCCGTTCAAGATCAAGATACCTTTATATGCCTATTCTCATAATCACGTGAGCAACCGAGACGATAAATAATAACTCGTGCACGTGTTAAGTTATTTCCTCCTTATTGCCACTGATTGAAGTTAATATTAGAAGACGTTGCACGAGACACGTCCTGCATAACCCATGTAAAACGTGATGTGTCTTAATAGTCAACGAATCGTAGCGTGCTTGAACAAAAGATCAATAGTAGAATGTGAAAGTATTAACAAAAAACAAAGTATACTTTTCTCAAATATTATTTTTCTCATTAAAACTATGTTTGACGAGCAATAACTCAAATTAGTATAAATTTTAGTTAATGACTTTTAACTGAATATAAACGAAATATACTTTTCTGACACCAAAATAATTCTTTTCAAATATTTACAAGCACTAAAGAACAATTGTTTGACATTTATATCCTAAATAGTTTCTTAAATCCTATAAAATAAAAAAAATTTACGTTTACAGTTTTATGTTTCATTTATTACATTCGTTTTATTCGTGTTACATAATTCTGTTTATTACGTTTCAGAACATATTTCTTGATAACGAAACAAATAATTGTGGCATAATTTTAATAATAATTTTATTTTATTATTACTTCAGTAACGTCGTAGTCGTAGTCGTCGTCGTCGTCGTTATCGTCGTTGATGATATTCGCGTGCTGATGTAAAACGGGTTGCAGTCTAATTTGGGTCACTCAAAATATATATAAATTATTCTTTATTAATTAATTGTGGAGATCAATGAATAAGAGATAGTAGATCGATGATATGATCAGTTGTTTTCAATCGTACAAAGCATTAACAAAAGTGACAAACGTTTAAAAGCAAAATTGAATGAATGACACGAAGAAATATCGTTCAGTCATCGTCTTCCTTTTTTACGTCTTACAATCCACGCAACCCCATTCGTGATTTATTTTTAGATAATATAGAAGATCGTTTATTAACGTTGTTAACGTCGATAAAGTTAAACATGGGCAGAGTTAAAAGATCGTGTGATCTATCAACTAGATCATTTATGGATATAAAAACAGATTAAGATGGGAATTGATATTAAAAAAAAAAAAAAGATATCTACAAAAGTGACAACCGAGTTTGATCATCATCGATCATTCTTCTTAAATGTCAAGTTATGTTAAAAAGAAAAAAGAAAAGAAAAAATCAACATAATGCGAATACGCATAAAATAGGAAAATTTTCAAGGATACCAAAGGAACCTAACTTGAAGAAAAAAGGTCAGATTAATAGAGAACATTTCTATCTAGAGATTTATCACTGTATTCTAACTAACAAAGAGTAACTAGCAATGTCAAACGAAAAATTGCTGATATTCATCCAGTAAGAAAATTAGAAGCTGACTTTTCAATGAAGGAAAATTGTGATAAAATTTAATAAGATTTTTTTAATCGATCTTTATTCAAACATTATTTGCAAATAAAATATTCGCAAAAAAAAAATAATTCTTTTTCTCTTTCTTTTTTTTTCAAGAACTAAATAGGAGATGACATACATTCGATAAATCGCATTGATCTATATTCTATTTAATTGTCGACTCAAAGACGCAAAAACGTTTTTAAAAGAAATGTCAAACGCGTTAACATTACTTTACGTACATATTTATATACATATGTGGGTTTCTTATATATATATATATATACTTTGAAACATATACGATTATTATCTTCTCAATATACTCATGCGTATATGTATATACATGTACTATATAACCATAGATTAAACTGAATTGATTTGGATAGTAATATCTAATAATACATATCTTCATTTTCTCTAACACGTTTGTCATGCGTGTTGCAAGATGCTTGTTGTTTCCGTTGCATTTCAATGAAGAATTCTAATATCAGCTGTGATTGACAGGTATTGATATTAAAAGAATTAATCATTCGTATATAGTGAGTACTAAGAGGATTCGTACTCCTACTGTCAATTTAAAATAATCAATATTTTTTATAATACAATATCTCAAAATTCTTATGCAAAAAATTATTAAAACTTAAAAAATAATCATCAATCGACCAATCGCGTCCACTGCTGGACATAGATCTCCCGCTAAAGGAGACTATCTAAAAAATAATAATTAAACTTAAATAATCAAGTACTATTTACAAAAATAATCATTGCATTTTATTTCCATTTATCATTACAATTATCTTACGTATATGCTGATATTCGTGTGAGATAACACAATTTTTGATCATTTAAGTAAAATTATGTATCTCAAACAATAAAATATTCCCAGAAATAAAATTTATATCATATTTTTGAAGCTTTGCATTACAAGCAAATTTACAGTAGGGGTAGTTATGGATACTTCTGTGACTCTCTCACTGTATATTATATTATTCTGAATATTTGGAAATCATTGTAAACGATCAATTACATAATTCTTAATCACGCATGTATTCTCGATTAAAATTTTTTTTAAAAGTTCACATAAACCTAAGACGCATCACACGTAAAAAAAAAAAACAAATTATCATGTTTTTTTCTCTCTTTTATTTGTACTGAGTTTAATAAAAGCTTATTAATATCGATGATTTGAATTAACCATTGATATCGATAATCAACAAGTTTATTAACATTATCATTAGCATATTTTCTTTGGTAGGAAAGTTTATGCTTCTATTAACTTGAATAGAAAAATGTATTCGCGAACTTGATTTATTCTTTATAAAATATATATATATATATATATATATATCAGATTTTACAATATTCTTGTAAACACATAATTAAAATGTTTAGTAATTTGACTAAAATAAAATTCACATACGCGTGTCGCTGATTAATATTAACGAATATCATTGTAAACATACTTATCTAATCTAAATAATTAATCTAACATGATTAAATCTAATAGATTAAAAATTAATCTAATTATGAATATATTACAATACTAAACGATGAACATTAATACAACTTAACATAATTATTTTCCAAATGGACCAAGTCGCGTTATGACTCATTTTGCAAAAATAAAATTTTGTTTTTCAAATGATCATCGACGTTACGTATAAAAACGATATAAAATTTCGTTACGATCAAGTAGAGACAACAGATATAAAAGTGGACCTAGGTATCAGAAAAAAAAAATAGAAGATAGAAAAAATTTATGAAAAAAAGAGAAGTGATTTTTTCGAAGAACGAATTTTTTTCACAGCACAGAAACAAACTAAGTACGAAAATGAATAAAAATGAAGACAAGAAGAAAGAAGAGAAGCCATTGGTGCATCTTTCTCACCCTCACTCTTTCTCTTTCTCACTTTCTATCTATTTTCTTTCTCTTTTTTTTTTTGTTGCACAGTACATGCAAGACCTCGATGCGAGACAATCGGATCTGATGGAAATGTAGAGACCTGAGAAATCGCCTTAAAATGAATAAGTGTGAGTATATCGTTTATAAACCTATACAGTTATAAATAAACCTACACATATAAGCATTGATCTCCCTTTAATTTACACATTAACTGTCATTCATTCAAACCCGAACGCAAAAACTTTGAACTTTGAACATAATTGCGATTGTCTGTCAGAGATAATTTCGATTTTTTTGATCATAGTTTCTTTTCCTGAATTAGAGAGAAAAATCTTAGAAGAGAATGATAATGATAGGAGGAGGAGGAAGAATAATCAAAACTAGACGTTCGAGTTCATTAAGAAAAATTTTTTTAAAGAAAGAGAAACTTTTATGCCGAAAAAAAATCTATTGATTTGTATAGAACTAGACAAAGTATTCCAATTATCTGATCGATAATTTGACGATTCTTTATAGACTTATTTACTATCGGAGATTCCTAATTAGCGAAGATGACAACAAACGTCAACTCGGTTCCATAGATCGATGTATCGAAGTCTAACATGTAATCTACAACTGAATTTTTTTCCTTTTTTTCTTTTCCGTGTAATCTAAATAAAAATACACGAAGAATTTATTATGTACATGATTATGTAATTATTTTCATTTTTATTTTTATTCTATTTCATTTCTTTTTTTTTTCAATCGAGAAAAACCCGAGGTTCAATTAAAAATTTATACTATTCTATAAAATTTTCCAAAACATCTAAAATTTTGTTTTAACTTAAAATGTTCTTTATAGGGCCTTGAAATATTGTGGAAAAAAATTTCATGGAAATGATATTCACAAGAATGTGCAATGATTAGCCAAATATTTTCAAGCATCAGTTGTTTGTGAAAAGAAAAAAATATTAAAGACATCGGATGAAAGGGAAAATTAATCGGAAAGCTTGTAGATGAACTTTCGATTTACTACGGACTAGTCAGCCAATTTTGTAATCATGATTCTATCGAAAAAAAAATGAAAAACGAAATCTGGACGACATTGAACCATAAGCTATCGACTGATGATAAGCCGTAGCAAGAGAATTATTCGTGGTGTTTGTAACAAAAAGAGAAAACCAATTATACCTTGCACAAATATTTGCATAAACTAGCTCTCTCTCACGGGATATTTTCAATGTAATCAAATCGATTTACGAAGGAATTGAGTAAAAACGATCTCTTTAATAACTGCATAGAGGTTTGTATCTATAATGATGGATGGACTAGATACTGGGTACAGCGATTGATTAAGATTATTGCAATTACTGTGCGTAAACTGATGCGCGATGTATCTATTGACTATTCGGAACGATCACTCACTGAAAATAATAAAAATGACTCGGTTGTCATAGAAATCAACCAGATAAGAAATATCGAAAACCAATTTGTATGGTTCAGACATCGTAGACTAGAGGTAAATCAAAAATTTCATGAAATAATTCTATGTGAAACTTTAAACGCTTATATATGAAAATTACATTTTTTTTAAATTGTCGAAGTGTTCATGACCACAACTTATGATCAAAATTTATCCAGAACCCATATAATTACATTACTTATCGAAAAATGATAACTATCAATTCTATGGTGCACCATTTTCACAAAAAACAGTATTTTTTTAAATATCTTAATATAATTTATTGTAAAACTGAAAAATATATATAGATTTATTTTATAGATCAAAAATTTGAGAAGAAATCTAACCGGCAGTATTGCTCTACTTTACACTAAGCTCTAACACTGCCATTTTGTTACAACTTGCAATGAAGAAATTTTTGAATGTTGTTGAAAATGTGTGTGAAAAAGTCCTGTAAACGAATGTTGTCTTACAGTTACCATATTCCAATAAAAAATTCTTAAAAATAAGCTATATTTTTTGTAACACTAAAGTGACATTATCTTTTTAAGCGATTTTATCTTCGTCATCAGACAAAATGCAACAAAAATGATGGGTGTGGGAAGAAAAAAAGGGAGGAAAGAAAAGAAAGATTAAAAAAAAATAAATAGCAAAAAGAGAAAAGAATAATTTTTTCTCAATACGCCTTTACTGTTGCCATTCTGCCGGGCTGTATATAATCGGTAATGTGTCATAGGTCAAACATAAGAGATAACATTTCACAGTTCTCGATGTGCAGTCAGAGACGCGTTCTCAAACGAAACACGGGACTTACCACCATTCTGTGTCAATCGTGTTGTCAAATCCAAACTGGCGACGCGTGATCGCCTAAGTTTGTATCGTCGACAAAAATATCAAGGTACGTACAAATCACTATAATTGTTCGATACTCTTTAGGTAGAGTAGGAGGATCCATCATTTCATATGTATAATCATAATCGTTCACACCGAGTGTATGAGAAAAAATATGTTTATACATAAGTGATATAATAAAAGTAAGATAAACAAAATTAGATAAATAAATCTATAAATATTATTAGACATTAATACCGATTGATCGTTAAAGATGATAGCGGATAACAAGTGTTTATGTACAAGATTTTCGATAAATGAAAAATGTTCAAAATCTTTATCTCATTTTAAAAAACATTTGCTGACTCTTAAAACGCGATTATTTTTATTTGTCATGATCATTTTTTTAAAGGTAAATTTAAAGTCAAATAATTAGAAACAAAAGAAAAGATAATTTGACAATAATTAGAATTATTGAGTGGTTCGTTATTGAAAAATAATAATACCGTTCGTTCAAACTCAGGAGATGTTCGAACACGATATTTATCTATTTATATACATAGATAAATATATATATACATATGCGTGCTTCGTTCAGTCAGCCCACTCTCGTTCTTTCTTTCTCTTTTCTTTCTCTTATTTTCCTTTAAATTATCTTGCCCGTCTTATTCTTAATTGCTTTCTCATTCGTTCTTACTTTCCCGTGTTATCTGCTACATGTTATTATTATTTTCTCGTACTTGTGTGCCATCCGGCGAAATAATGCTAACTTTTAATCGTTAATTAAAGCGACGCTCATTTCGATCAACGATTCTTTCAATGTATCTTCTTTTTTTCTCTCTGTTTTTTTCTTTTTTATCTGCAGAAAATATCCAAAGAGAAGAAATCAATCGAACGAATGAAACAAGATATTCTTGCATCTAATTCGAGATCACACATATGTAAGTTTATTTAAAAGAAAAAAAAATAAACCTAATTAATAAATATATGTTTAATATAATTGTTATACGTAATATATAGATTTAATATAATTGTGCAAAAGTTTTAGTTAAAACGGAAAATCATCGCTTCATTCTACAAAAGGTTAAAACGATTTCGATAATCTTGGATAAATCCGATAAGACATTCGGGTCTCTTGATCATGACTTAAAAATAATCATAAAACGAAGTCTTTGTCTCTCTTTTTTTCTCTGTCTTACAGTAATTGAATAAAAAATTTTAAAAACATAAATAAAATGATATTAAAAATCGTATATTTCTCATAGAACTGATCTTTCGTTTCGTTTGACTTTTATAATTGTCATGAACCACAATAACGACGATGTTACTAATCGATAAAACAGGAAAGAGGAATGTCATTGCTCTTTGTCGTGTGATGTGGTATCTTGTCGTTTCTGTTTGTTTTCTTTCGTTTCTTTCTTTCTCTTTCAAAACCCAATTTCTCTTTCAATATGACGTTGTTCAAATTTCATGATATGTATCCATGTACACACGTATAAGTAAATAAAATATTCCATATCCCATCTAAGAGGCAGAAGAACGTTCGATCTTATTATTTTGCAAAAATATATTTTTGTTTATTTTTATTTTCTTTTAGCGACGGTCAAAGATGGCACCAAGTAATAAAGTACAGATTAATTCGGATCCAGTGCAATTTGAATCAATCACGAAACTATCGAATCTGCCAATCGTCGAAAGTGGCATACACATCGCTGGACATGTTTACAAAAGGATAAAGGTATCATCGGCTTATCTTTCCTCCTTTGATTGGTAATAACTTCATTTTCGAAAAGTTTCGAGCGATTATCGATTACGAAAGTTGTTTCTTCTTTACTTTTTATAGATAATTAATCATTTTTGTTTAACCTTTTTCTAATTTCGAATCACTTGTAATCATCACTCGACTTCACTTCTTCTTATTTGTTTTTTTTTTTTTTTTTTTTAATAATCTTAATTCTAAGAAATTTCTTTAATCGCAACAGAGTAAAAATATGAAAAATAAATTGTATTTAGAGTGCGAATGTTTTGATGAATTGGAGTCTCGACGCAGCTGAAACATCACTTGCACTGGCAGCTGCTTCGGCTAAACCAGCGATCTGTACTTTCAATGGACCAATCACTACCATTGATCAATTGCTATGTAAAGGAATCGATATAGTTGAGCAGAGAGTACCAGCAGTACATATTCCTCCTCAACATGTAATTAATTACTGATTTTTTTTTTCTAAGATTCGTTTCTTTTTAAATGGCGATGCATATTTAATGGAATAATTTGTTACATTTCTTTTTGAAATTATAGATGTATTGGTATACTCGAGACTATGTGTCAAATAAAATTTTGAGGCCAGTTCTGCTGCGTGCTGGTACTGTGAAGCAAATTGGTAGTCACGCTGCCAGTATTGCAGTCGACACATTGGACAGTGCTCTAACTATGGCAGATCAATACGTTGATCATTATTTACCTGATGATACAGCTGATAAAACAGTTGATGGTATTATTTATTTTTATCGTAAATGTATTATTTAAACTCTCTTCAATATATTTCTAATTCTTCTTGAGCAAATTTATAACAATTTACAATTACAATAACAACAAATAAAACAATTAGAAAACCATTAAATATATATATATATATATTTATAATAGAGGTTGATTCAAAGAAAGCTGTTAGCAAAACGACTCGTACTATTCAACACGGTGCAAGATTTTCAAGAAAATTACAAAGAAGATTAACACGTCGTACGTTGGCTGAGGCACGAGCTCTCAAAGAACAAGGCACCGAATGCATTCACGTGTTTCTTTACGTAATTGAATTGGTAAGTACTAATCTCTTTGTGTAAAATGATAAATAACATTTTAATTAAAATCCAAATAATTCATTTCTCTTTGTTAGATCGCAAAGGATCCTAAATTAGCGTTGCAAAAAGCTAAAGAGTTATGGGCTTCATTGAGCCTACCCGAACCCGAGAATCAAGCACGTCCCACAAATTTGGAACAATTTTTCGTCTTATTAACAAGAGAATCAGCAAGACGCATAGTTCATCTCGTTAATGGTGCAGCATCCTTAGCTGCAAGAACGCCACGGAGGATTGGCAAACTCCTTATCAGGATTTCCCGACGTTTACTGACGTTAACGGATGCCACTTTGAAGGTCGAATCATCGAATTCTAGATTGAAAATTGGCCGATCAAAAAAGTGGTTTAATATCGATCTGACATCTCTTTCCTTTTATGTTTTTTATTTCATCGATTGTAGTATAGTTCATATCAAATCTTACATAACATATGCGATATTTTACAGTTATAGTTTAGAATCGAATTTCGACGAGAAAAAAAGAAATAATACGGATGATAATATTGATTCGTAAGTCAATGATATTGAAGTATTTCTTTTTTCTCGAAAGAAAAAAAGAAGAAATTCAGATCGATTCGAAACCACCTTAACGGATTACAATACATACACATCATATATAATTTGAACACGTTATGTATTATTATTATATATATATATATATAGAAAATATAAAAAAAAGATAGTCTCTCGATAAATAATAATGTTACAAAATGAAATAGAGAATTGGCAAAGGATTTGATTTTGGTGCGTAGGCGGCATCGATTATCGGGACAGAAGAGACGACGCAGACGCAACAGATGTCCATGATACTTCGTTCGGTGGTACGGAAGCTTGGAACAAACACCAATAGGTTACTGGTGCGTAAGTACTCAGTGCGACGTCGACGACGAAGACGAGGGCGACGACGGGCTCCTCGACGTCGTCTTTGCTCGAGAACAGTCCGTCGTTGTTCGAACGAATCTTTCAAATGATCTAACATTATTGCTTTTTATCATTTTTACCTTCCTTTTCTTTCTTTTGTCATCCTTGATCACTTTATCGAGACCAAAGATATTGAACGAGGATGCAATTAATATGTAAAGAAAGGAAGATAATTATCGGCACGGTTCTTTCAACGATAATTGTTTTTAATTTTCATTTTTTTTTTTTTTTTATATTCTTCTACAAAAATTTATTATAATTACAATTATTACAATTTATATATATACATATATATATCTATATATATACATAGATAGATAATATCGCTTTTTTGTTAACGCTATATCTTCTTTTAATTTTTCATTGAAATAAATAATCGGACAGTAATACCTTGTTGCAATCTTTCCCATCTCAACGCGTAAAATCTGAAAGAATGAAGATATAAAATTGAAAGAAATTAAAAAAAAAATAAAAGGAAAAAACGTGCCGTGACGATGATGATTTTCTTTTGACATTTTTGATCTCATTGTAAAAAAAAACTATTTTTTTTTTTCATTGATATTATCATCAGAGTTTTTTGAGTTTAATGAAATATCTTGAATATATTAATTATATGAACGAAAACGCGCGATTATTAGATATCTCTTCTTCTCTCATTAAAAACAATCAGGTCATATTAATTCTGGAAAAAAAAGCATCGGCTCACTTATTCCCGAGCGATATTTCTTCAGGAACTGCTAGCCGCACTACTTGCATATCCTCCGAGCATGAAGGATGCAACGACTGCAACAACGACGGTGTCAAAAAAAACGACGGGAACAGGAACAAGGACAGGAACAGAAAATCCAACAACATCCACAGGAACGACAATGACGAATACATCGTCAAAGTCGAATCGAGTACAAGATCCTCAACGGAACCACAGCAACCACACGTCGATGACTTCCGATGCACCGGTAAACGGCATCGAGTAACCAAGCAGAACCCGGAAACTGTCTCGAGCGGGTTTCTTCCCCCCTCGGGGAACGAAAAGCTTCTCGATTACCATCCAAGGTCAACGGCACATAGAAATATTATTTCTACTACTACTTCTTCTACACCATCATCATCATCATCGTCATCATCATCATTGTCATGTTCTTCTACTTCTTCGCGTAAACGTGTAACCAACAAACGTTCCTAACAGATAACGTATAAACAAATGGAGATAAAAAATAAGAAGTAGAATGGTTTTACTTAAAATTAGTCGAGAAAATGTGTCTAGGACAAAAATCATCATTCTTATTAACTCCTTCCCTATTATAAAACTAAATTACATCCATAACACTTAGAGAAAATAAGAAAAGAAAAGTGTGTTATCAAAAATATCATAGATATCAGCACGATCGAAATTTTACTTTTCTTCTCTTTCTCATTTTCTTTTCATTTTAATGCTGATTTACTTTTTGTTTTTCTTCTTTTCATATCCATATATCTAAATACATAATCCATAATGATTCGGGGTAATAAGATTAGGAGTTTAGAACGAGGAAAAATCATCTCACCGTTTTTAACGATAATCGTAAGTATAAGTGTCGAATAATTAGTTACCTGTATTGGTTTCCTACTGTAATTTGATGTTATTATTATTGGTGAAAAAATAAATGTATCTATAAAGTTAACGAATCATCGTTGAAAAAAAAGTTTGTTTTTAAAATTATTTTAAATTATACTTATGTCTCTTTAAAATCGAATTCAAAATTGTTTACGCGCGAATCGAACTTCAGTCGCCGTGCATACTGCGCATGCGCGACGCTATACCTCGAAAACTTGCAATAGGTGTACGAGGCCAGATGCGCGTCACCTACCGCGAGGGAAGGATTGTATTTTTGTTTTGTATTATTGTCAACGCGTGAAACATTCGAAATTCAAGAATTACAAATTACTTTTAAATACGTAAGTATAACACATTTATTTAACAGATATTTTATTAAATAAAATTCTACTATTTTTTATAATATAAATTATGATATATGTTATTATATCTTTGTTTATAAATAACGGTATTCTTTAATATTATAATTTATAAGTGTATATATATATATTTATTTATATATAATGTGTCTATTGTATGTTCATAAACTGGTACGTTAAAAAATTTACAATTAGTCTAGATATTTTCATATAAGAATAAATAAATGATTTATCTCGTATATAAGTTATCTTATCGACGTTTTATTTATCGTATTAGAAAATATTTTATTGCAAATTATTTGACTAGATAGTGTAAGACTTTAATTTAATAAAATCGTGATGGATAACAAAGTTTACTTGTTAAAAATTCACCGACACTAGTTGGACGGATATTTCTAGACTCCCGTGAGATACTTTTATCTTTTATAGAAGGGTCGTTTCCGTATGAGAAAGTAGGAAGAAGCATTCGCATTCACGTACATATCTCTAGACAATTTCAATTCGTTGACCTCGTCGAGGCTCATCGCAATGGAAACACGTCTGTTTACAAAACATACATAATAAATACAAACGCTTGTCATGCAGTAATAGCGAAAATTATTATTGTCACATTTATAGTTATCTTGAGAAATAGTATTTAGTATTATAATTAATATATATTTAAAATTCAAATTGAAGATTAAGACATGCTAGACGATAAAATCATAAATAAAGAATTATCATATGTGTCTATACATGAATGATAATATTTAATATTATCAAAGAGAAATGTGTCTAATATTATATGTGGTAATGTGAATAATATTTTTAGGAAATTTTTCATCAAAATCAAAATGGCTACGGAAACTGCTCAACTACCTCACCTCGAAGTTTTTCATCGTGTTCTCGAGCTTCCAATGATCGTAATGGCTTTAAATAAATCGGCAGAAACTTATAGTAAACTGAAAGACTCTCATTGGTTGGTACACTGGGCTCTAACCACGGCCGAGAATTCTTTCGAGAGTGCAACCAGGCAAGCTGTACCCATAGCCGCCCCCCTAGCTAAGAAATTCGAGATTCCTATACATTTTGTCGACCACACGCTCTGCTTCGGTCTCGACAAAATCGAAGAAAGAGTCCCATTGGTGAAGGAGAAACCCGAGCAGGTAGGTAAATCGATCCTAGCTCGTGAGAACGCAACAGGAAGAACCTAGATAGAGAAATTATGATGAATATATATATATTATCTTTCCGTACTCTTCTTCTTTCGAAACAAAATATATATCTTATCTTTTTAAGATTATCCCATTCCACTTATTTTTTTAAAATCTTTCTTCAGATTTTAGCTAATGCCTACGATTTAGCCGTAAAAAAAGTTCAACCGGCAGTTTCAACGATCTATTACGTAAACGACGCTTTATTAGAGCAAGCTACGAATCTGAGAGATATCAGCTGGAATAAAGCTAATCAACTTTTAGATACTCATTATGGTATTGAAGCTGTTAAGAGATTAGACAGTACCGCTGTAATCGTGGACAAATTGATAGACATATATTTTCCTGCAATTGGAAATGAAGATGAAACTAGTGAGTAAAAATAAACATCGAAATAAAATAAATAAATACGCGCGAAGAAAAAAAAAGAAAGAAATTAAGAAATAGATATGGAGAAAGATTGAAAGTAATTACAAATAACATTGAACTTTCACCGAACAGATGCCACGGTAGAAACAGAAGAAGAGGACAAACTCCTTCATACTTTACAAATTGTTGGCCGTTTATCCAATAAAACAGCTCGACGTGTTTATCTAAATATATGCCAGCGCACTAAGGAAATTAGCAAGGAAAACCTGAGGAGATACATCGCTTTTCTTTTAGAATTTTTTCAACTCACACAGTACATACACGCGATCAATGATAAAATTATCGAGCTAACGACTCCTAATAAATGCGAACAACCCAATCAACAAACACCAACTAACCAAAACTCGAGTCAGAATTAAAAGCTTTTTTTGTTTTTTTAATAATTCGCATCATTTTATCTTTTTATGTATTTTTTATTGTGATTCATAATATTTCGTTTATATAATTAATATCATTTATCAAACATATTTCAATCGACAAAGAAAAAATATTATTCGTAAGAACAACAAAAAGAAAAGAAATAATAAATCCATTAAAAATCAATTAATATAAATCGTATTTAAATAAAGATTTTGATATTTCTGTTAATATCATTTAAACAAACCATTTTATTAATGGTTTAAAGTGTTTATTTTTCCATGGTGTTGTTCTTATTTCTAGTCTAAAATTAAACGTATTAAAATATGTTATGTGTGTTCAACATGATAGTATAAAAAGGAAAAAAAATATGTTTTCCTAATATTCATATATATAAATCAAAATGTGATAACTCTTCGAGAATCGTTTCAACCTTTGAGCCTAATATTCCAATGAAAACACTACAGTCTGGATGATTTCCTTCTGTCGTGTTTCGATATCTTACAAAAAATAAATCGATCTGAACAAGATAATCCATCAAATTATCGTAGTAATCATTAATAAAGTTATTTTTACAAGTTTTCAAAAAAATGTACGAAATAATATTTAAAAATAAAATTTTAAAAAATACACTGTATTTTAAAATAATAATAATAATAATAATAATATTTCATATATACACATCTTTATAATAATAATGTACAAATAAGAATATATATTATACTTTTAATATGTACATGAATTAATTAATCCATTGACTATTCTTATCGATTGGTATAGTAGTTTACGATGATACAGCATCAATGATACAAAAACCTCACGCAAAGTTAGTCTAGAATTGCATTTCATCATGACTCATATTTTCCCGCTAAATCCGATTAATAATGTTATTTATCTTAAACGGGTGCATAGTACAACTTAACGTTCCGTCTATTATGAATCAACACGTAAATCGTCAGCAACAAGTGCCAACGTTTTATCTCCACGTCATAAAATTAACGAGATGAAAGATTATATTCTACTGTGTACATTACTGTACTGCGCAGAAGAAACAACAGGGGCGTATCTAGAAATTTATCTTTTCAGTATCTAAATACGTAGATGGGTTGAAAAGTTTCGAGCCTAACATAGAAAGAATTATTTCAATTAAATTTACTTTTATTTTAAAAAGAGATGCAAAATTTATCTTAGCATATTATTTTTATTAATTAACTCTCTACGTTAAGGAGTAAAAATTTCATGAAAATAAAAAATGTTTCGCTTTAAAAAATTAGATTAAAACAAATGTCTTGATGCATTGATATATGTATGACTAATCTGACGGGCCTATGAAGAATTTTGTAAATTAATTGAATTAAGCTTATTCTTTTTAGCTTTTTATAAGCTTTTAATGATATAAAAAACTTTAAATTTAAGATAGCATGTAAAAATTAACTTATGAAGCAAAAAATAAAAGAAAATAAGAACAAGGGTTCTTGTTTTGATCGATACGGTATTTAAGATGGCGCTGCATTTGGTCTTCACCGATGTTTCGTTCTTACTTCCTCGTCGTTTATTGGTGCTTCCTCTTCCTAACTGACCAACGAAAAGATATTATAAAAAGATGAGCATCACGTAAGCCGGCAATACCAACGTTCAGTATCTCTTCGAACAAAGTGAGACATAGTAAGTGTTCAACGAATTACTTGAAAACATTTTGAAATAGTGTTTTTTTTATCGTAAGTCTGTTTTTCAAAATAAACTAATGATTTATTTAAAAAATATTAATATAATTTAATATATTAGAAAATAAAGTAGAATTAGATAAAATGTATTTTAATCACAATCTCGAAGTATCTTTCTTAAGAAATATCTATATATGTGTACGAGTACATATGCACGTACGCACAGAAATATTTTAACAATTTTTAAACTTCATTATAAACAATTATGATTTACACGTCAAATTATTTCTTAGCTTTTCTATATTCTTTTTCTTTTTAATTTACTTTTATTTTTGTTTTGATTATTCTTTATTCACTCTTTTTCTTATACTTTTTTATGACTTTGATAACAGTCCTACATACGTGACCGGAATTTGAAACGTTTTCATACTTTACATAAACTTACATCATCTTTTTTATTGTTTTCCTTGAATAAAATTAAGAAAAATAAATTTATAAAATGTATTTCTATTATATTTTAGGTTATATACGAAAATACAAAGAAATTCTATTGAATTGATTTATCGATTGGCCCTGTATAATTTAATTAAAAATAGAACTCAATTAACTATTAACGATTTCGATTATTCTCTTTTCTTTCCATTTAATTATTTATGACTATTCATTCAATATATATTTAAAAATCAATGCACTGTTTACGTTTTTATGCGCCATTTTTTTTTTGCTAGTAATTTTCCCAAATTTAAATTAAATGAGATAACAGATAAATAAGTCGATAATCGATCCGATAAATATTTAGACAAAGCGGCAACAACTTTGACTATTTTGAAATTTAATTAATAGAAAGTAAAAGAAAAAAATTTCTTCTATTATTGATAATGAAATTAACGTCTCACTTTCTTTTCGAGAAAGTTTTAAGAAATTTGTGTTTTCTAACGTTGATTGATCATTCGATCAATTCTATTAAAAAAACTTCAAATTTATAAAATATATATCAAGTCTAAAGTTTAAATACATTTTGACTCATGCAAATTAAATTGATGTATAATAAAATTATGAGTAATGTGATTAACTAAAAACTACTTTTAATTATTAAAAATTATTGTTTTGTTTATTATACGCCAATTTACTTTTCTATTTGCAATCAAAGAAAAAATCAAAGACGTCTTAGTAAAATCTTAAGACGAGTAAGATAAATAACAGGAGTCCAAAGTATAATACTATTCAAAATATGACGTAATTATAGTGTACTGATCAATTACAAGGTAGAGGAAAAAATGTGGTAAATAAAAAAGATAGATAATAACAAATCTCCAATATCCTTCACGGAATATTAGATAGAAATAATGATAAAAATTATTTATAATCGATGAAAGGTTCAAAGTCAACAATATATAGTGATAGTATATAAAAATATTTAAAGAGAAAATATTTGTACCCTATTTTTATAAATTAACTAAAACAATTATATTTATATAATGATATAGTAAAACTCAATGCATATGTAATAAAATTGTTAATGTAAAAAGAATTATTGTTCGCAGAGTTTGAAAAGAGAAAAAATCCAAAATGGCGGAAACTAAACAAGAAA
The DNA here is from genome assembly GCF_001465965.1 of Polistes dominula. The sequence goes on along the minus strand of NW_015148973.1, from coordinate 2,058,193 downwards.
ACAGTTCAGGTCCACAATTGGAGGTATTAAATCGAATGAAAAAAATTCCCATGGTTCACTCAGCTATAGAGAAAACAGAATCGACGTATTCTTACCTAAAAGATTCGAATCAATTTGTAAACTGGGCTATGAAATACGTAGAAGCTGGATTTAATTATGCTACTGCAACAGCGGTACCGATCGCAGCGCCATTGGCAAAAAAATTTGAAGGACAAATAAATGCTGTTGATCAGAAACTATGCGAAGGACTCGATATCGTTGAAAAAAAAGTTCCAATGGTCAAGCAACCGCCGCAAGAGGTTAGCGCAAATTTTGAATTTTCATGAATCTGACGTAAATGTTAATATGATAAATAAATAAATAATAAATGATTTATTTATTAGATTTATGACGCTGCTAAAGCTGTAATGAGCAGTCCTATTCAGCCTACGATAGAAAAACTTCATTCTTTAAAGACATCGGCAACTGTACATGCTTCAGCGTTAAAAGAAATAAGTATAACAAAAACTAACGAATTACTGAATACTCAATTTGGTACCATGGCTGTCCAAGGTGTAGATAACACCAGCGTTCTTATCGATCGTTTATTGGATCATTATTTCCCAGCTGTCGGTGGAGAAGAATCTACACCGAGTATGTGTTACTAACTTTTAACTATTAATCCTAAGAGAATTTGCACACTTATTCTATTCTATCGATTTTTATATTACAGATCCAGTTTCTGCTGAGGAGAACAAAATCTTACACATCGTACAAAAAGTCGGACATTTGTCTACGAAAACAGCCAATCGCGTTTATCATTCTGTTGTAGCACAATTGAAAACTATTACAGAGGAAGACGTAAAAAATTATACCTCCAGCGTTTTGTCAATTCTTCACTTAACACAATTCCTATCTTCTGCACAAGAGCAAACGGAAGAAAAAACGAGTTCAACGCCTACACAAGAGAAAAAATAACGCTCTCTCTGTTAACACGACTATAACTTTTACTATTTAGCAATAAGATATAAAATTGAATATGTTTTAGAATTATCGATATTTATTTATATATATACTAACTTTCAATGCACAATGTTTAATTATGTATACATGTACACAATCAATCAAAGATCAAATTTTCGTTTTTTTTTAATGTTTAATTATTGGCCGAAATGCATTACTAATGCAATTTTTGAGCTACGACTGAATACTTACGTGTAAAAATAGGAAAAACTTTTTTAACGATAGAAATCGTAGGTATAATATTTAAAAATTATCGAACAGTGATGTTTATCGTGATTGAAATGAACATTGCAGATAATCCAATGCTACGTGTGTACAAAAAGTTTTTCTACATGAAACATTTTGTATATATATATATATATATGTTTTACACAAATAAAATTGAATAAATATATATTTGTAGTTACAAAACTAATAAAATATAAAATCATGAAAAAGAATTTTAATATGATATATTAGACTCTATCAAGAAAAAAATAATAAAAAATGTAAGGAACCTTAAAAACAAACTCTCTAATGGATGAACAAACTGACAATAAAATGTCCATCATTTTTGTAGTCTGTTAAAAATTACTTGTTTTAATATCGTTAATTTACATTAATTATACATGAAATAGATCAAAACAAAATTTTATGAGAATTAGATTAGATTAGTATAATCTTTTTTCCCTAATTTTATTTCAATAAGTTTAAAATTTACCGCTTAAATATCTTAACCAATCAAATTTAAATGGACATTACGCATATCTTATTAAAATAATTTGTCCAATATAGCAAAAAAACATAGAACTTAAAATGTTTTTCTTTCCTGATTTTTTTTCTGTCTCCTTGATATGGATTATATTTATGTAACATCTTTGAGTATAATACAAATCTTAGGTTAGAAAATTACCTACCTATTCAACCAATCATAAAGAAGTATAATATGAAATTAAAATGAAATATACATCACGTAAAAGTATTGCGATTTCAAGGACTAATTAATTACAATAAAATTATTAAAGTTAATTATTTAACAAATGAAGTATTTTATTCGATTAAATAATTTATAATATGTTTAAATTAAAACTTTTTCCCTCTTTTTAACAGATAAAAATGTCAAAAGATAAGAATTTTCATACGGAGATAATAGAGAATTTCTATATTATTTACTTACTATTCTTATACGTAATAGATACTCTTTTTTTTTTTTACTAGCTGTCTTACCTTTAGTCATGGCAGACATTTAGTGAGTTGCTGTTATCAGGAATAAAGTATATTTCCTTGTCAGATAAATTGAAATATCAACTCATTACAGGATTTCATATTTACTTATTTCTCGTGTAAGCAATCTTTGTAATAATAATTATCCAAAATCTTCTAACTTGTAAACGTTTTTGTTAAATTTTCTTTAAACTATATCTTATCTTTTAATCGATAGTGTAAAATATTTTTTTTTCTTCTTTTTTATTATCCAACGAAACAAAATTATCTCATATCTCGATTAGATTTCTTAACGAAATATATTTAAATTGAAAAAAAGGGGAAAATAATAATATTGTTTGTAAATAATAGCAAAAAAGAAACAAATTTGTATAAATTTAATGGATTATTAGAAGCATCAAGAAATAATTGATTTTTTTAGCTTTAATTATTAACCTTATCTAATCATTAAAGATAAATTTTATACAAGGATATATATATATATATATATATATATATATATATATATATATCTCATATCATATCATCATATGATATACAAACAATTAAATTAATCATTGTTAAAAATGTGTGTGTATTATTAATATAAGATTTTATTGCCTAACTTTTTTTAATGGAAAAAAAAATTTATTAAAACAATATTCAGTTCATTAATTATTTAATTTAAATTGTAAAAAAGATCAAATATAGTTTATAATATAATTAAATAAGTTATTAAAAAGGTAAGAAACAAACGAACATCGAATTTTTCTTATTGAAAATAATTAGATGATAGTCTTTGATTTTGTTGTTACGGATATTAAATTTAAAATTTGTTGCATTCTCGAGTTAAAGAAAAAAATATTAAAAATAAGAATAAGATAAATTTTGTTTTTAAACAATGTGCTGTATGCTTGATATTTTTTGTTCGTACATTGCATCACTCTGCAGAAAATACGGATTTGTATGTTGCACTTGCTTTCCGGAATCCGTCAGTGATGATACCAGCCTCGAAAATTTTAATTATTTACACCAGGATTACAGCATTTAAATATTTATAATTAGAAAAAAAAAACGAAAAAAGTTCGATTCCCATACGTTTCTCAATACAATTCCACCTTTTCGTTTCCATAATTTCTCTATTGTGCTATGTTATTAACCTTATTCACCTATCTCATTTATAATTAGATTTTTGTCAAAGCTTTACTCCAAATTATTTATCTGTTATTTGTCAATGATTTACCTTTATTATTTGCTTATTATAAATATAGTTAGTAATCATCATACGTTCTTCTTCATTTTGTTTCACAATGTTAAAATCAAGCTCTTATTTAAATCTTTTTCTTCAAATGAATTTTTTTAAATCGGCCAGACCGCATTTATAGTTTGTTTACTTTTCTTTCTATTTCATAAGTACATAAATAATTATAAGTGAATGTTAATTAGCGCTTCAATCGCTTTCAAAAACGTTTTATTTTCAGACTAAAAGACTCATTAGAATAAAGCGTATCAAAAACAACGTCCGGGAAGTGACCCCAAAAACCTTTTCATTCGTTAGTTTTTAATTTTTCTCTTCAAGTAAAAGAAACGTGGAAAATGGTCGAAGGTATATACGCAATGGAGCAGATTTTCATAGACGAAGAGACAGGTGAAAGTTTGATGCAATCTTTCCAGGACAATTTAGAGATGCGTAATCCTATTTGTTCAATGAACAATGCTGAAACTGGTGAACCTGAAGTTAATTTTCAAGGGAGTGCTACGCAAAGAAGTAGGAAAGTACCTTTTCAGGTGAAGAATATTTTTCAATTTAACAACATGTTTTACGGGTGCGGTTAATTATACTTTCTATAAATTACTTTAATACTTTCCAAATATGTCTTCGGATTAAATATTGAAATATTATTTATTACAGATACCAAAACAAGTGAAAGATAATATGATGCCCAAGAAATCGGGCTGTAAATTAGATAATATGGAAATGGAGCCGGTTCCGATAGGATCATCTTTCGGACAAGTAAATCCAATTTGCTTGTTTCTACCAGCTGTCATATATTCTCGTTGGGTTTTGGTATTACTTATGATATTTGAAGTTATTCTACATGTTTGGGCACATCGCAAAAATAAGTTATTGAAAAATGCTAGCGTCTACTTTCGCTCACCGTTCCATGCTATATCTTCTGAATTTTGTGCTCTATGTCAAAATGAAAGTTGCATGAATCAAGTTGAAAAATTGCAACAAAAACGTATGCACAAATTCTTTCGACAGTGTAATTACATGAAAAGAATAGTTACATGAAACATCTTTATAAAAGATGAAAACATATTGTACTTTGTCATTATAGATAAATATTTGATCAAGTTTGGCAAGCATTAGACATTACTACTTTACATTAAATAATCTAAACTATCTAAGGATATCTTAAATGCAAGTTATTACAATATTAGTAACAATTTGGTAATAAACTAATCTATTTTTAATGTATAAGTAACTGTGCTAACAAAAATCAAAAGTAAGACTAAGTATATTTTTATACATAATAGAAGGTGGAAGATAAGCATTTTATTTAATGAACAAAAAGTAAATGATATAATTAAGTAATCATTATTCTTATATTTTTGTTTGTATAGTAAAAGTATTTTATTGTTATGACATAGGCTTATATAAAGGTTTTATTTTTATACTTGTTAAATTGTTATTAGTTTATAATTTTATCAATAAAAATATTTACCTAAATTCATTCCTTATTACTGCTACTATATATTAATAAGTAAAAAAAGTAAATTTTATATATTTTCATGAATAATGAAATCCATGAGGAATCTAACAGTTTCTATCTTAGATAAGAATAACGTTAATTATATTTATTTAAATTAATAATAAATATTTAAATCATTAAACTCTTAATATAATATAAATACAATTTTGTTTAATTATCTTTAATTTTTTTTTAAGGTTTTATTCGATATGAGGTTAAGATATAAAAGTAATATTTGGATCACTGTTGAAAATTTAATATAAAATTAAAGAGCACTATCTTCCAATGAATTGTGTATACCGTTGCTATCATCATCTTCAATCATTTCCTGTAAATGAAACATAATATAAATATATATATACATTACATCAACATTATCAAAATCATTCGTTAACTATTAATTGCAATTAATTTTTCTTTCACTTACTTGTAATACTTCAACTAATGCCCGTGTTTCATTCAACATTTCGTTACACAAACGATTTTCTTCCTGCAATGTTGCTATGCGTTCGTGTAATGCTTTATTTTCATCTAGCGCGTCATGAAGTGCTATTCGTCGTCTTTCTGCTAATACTTGCCAATAATTCTCGCTTGGACCAGCTGTAATACAAAAACGCAAACGTTTAATTAGAGATCCATGTAACTTCTTCAATGAAGATACATTTAATGCAAACACAATTTGATATACACCTTCAGATGTTAAATCTTCTATATCAATTCGAATCAACTCTCCTCTACTTGTTTGAACTGCCTTATTTTTACAAATAACTTTTTTGTGTTTTTGTTTTGTTATTTTTGGTTTCTCCGTTGTGCTTTCGATATCTCTGTTGTAAAAAATCATACAATAATATTATTTCTTGTGGAATACATTTTTATATATATCTAATATATAACACAAATAAAGTAAATATATTTTAATACTTTTTTAATGCATCTTTGATTGATGAATCTGTTTTGATGGTTCTTCCACCGCCAACTAGATTTTCCTTGTCCATAGCTGTCGGTTGCAAATCGTGTAAAGATTCTCTGAGTTTAAGCTGTGTAATTAAAATAAAGTAAATAATTTTATACAATCTCTTTTGATTGTACAAGGAAATGGCTAATTATCTACTCTTCTACTAATACATGTTATTTTTAACGATGACATGATTTTTTCAGTAATGTTTTAATTAACAAACAATATTTAAAAATGTTTTTACTAAAATTCGTTTATGTTATAATTTAAATTAAACTAACTGCTATTTTGTTAGAATGGACTTCAATTAAGTATCTGTTGTGTTTGTAAAATATATTTTAATATATATATATAATTAAAATATATATTTCTTTTCTAGAATTGTATTCATAATAAAACATTTAACAATTTAATTTTTTTACAATTCAATGATAACATTTATTCACGATATTTTTGAATTAATAAAAAAAAACTAGAATAAACAATATTTACATTAACCTCTGATGTGGCAATTTTGGCGCCAGAAACTTTTTGATCACTTGTAGGTTTCATGATTCAATAATATATATAAAATGAACTTTATGTTTCAAAAGAATAATATGCGAACTATATTTAATATCTTATTTTATGAAAAATAAACCAAATATAACGATATATTTCATCCGATATTCATCGTAAATATCCACAGTTGACATGTGATTTAACTGGTCACTTATAAACTCATCACAACCGTTTAGAAACTATAGTTCAAGCCACCAAAGTTCAAATAATACTAGAATTAACTGTCACACTTTTTAAACATAGAAAAAAAAGCAATTTATATAAAAATACTGTTTATATAATAAATCAAAACTATTTTTCGTATTTTATTAAAGATCTTATTTTATATTTAAAGTTTTTAAGAATGAATAAAATATATATAAAAATAATTACAGTTGACTACACTGAACTATGAAAATGTTCCTAGGCTATAGTAATTGATGCGTCATCTATAGACTCAGTTTTAAAGCGCAACTTTCGTATATAAGCGGCACTACAGAATAATCAGTATTTAATTTGAGTATTTAGCAATAGTACCTTATTATTTTTCTAGGAAAGTTGAATAATCATTTTTCGTTAGAAAGTATATTTAATTAAAATTCCTAATTTTGTGTAACCTAAAATATTTGGTTATTTCTCCTCTTATCAAATATCTTAATCTTTCATCTATCAATAAAGTAATTATATTTAATATTTTAAATATGTTTCCAGTAATAAAGTTGATTTGATTTTATTATAAACAGATTACATTTCTACTTTGGAATATCGATACCGAATAATGAAACCAGCAAGTGAAACGAAAGTTCTTGCCTCCAAAACCTCCATTTCAGAGGTTAGTATAAATATTGATATTATTATATTTTCTTTTTATTCTTTTATCAATATTGTGAAAACATTTAATAATAAATTAGATATTTTGTTTGTTAGACTTATAATAGAATTGGATTAGTGTAAGGATGAATTTTTTTTAAATAGTCTGAGCAACAAGTTATAACATATGATAAAAACATACCCTAGTGACATACCTAAGTGATAGTTGATTTAATTTATATTATTTTTCAAACGGATGTTAATAAATATATTTAAATAATTATTTCTTTATCAATACGTATTGGTAAAAAATTATTGCTAAAGTAACATAATTTAATAGAAGGTTAGATTAATCGAGCCTTAGTTCAACTAAGGGATGTGGTATATCACAGTTTTCTGTTTTATTAAAACAGGCTAAGGTCAGAAAGTCATTTGCACATTTTATAGCCGGAATCTACGGAAAAAGGGATCTTGAGTGAGACTGAAATTAATGTCACGACAGAATTACCATTTCAAGATACAGTAAAAAAGTATTTATATATATATATATATTTTTTTTTATTTATATTGTATTGGAAATTACTGCATCTTTGAAGAATTAATATTATTATACGATTTTCTACTTCAGGGATATTCGAAATATATCGGAGAAAGTAAAAAACGAAATTCACGTCAAAGCGGAATTACCACTTCAAGATACAATAAAAAAGTATTTGTACATATTTTTATTTATTTAACATTATATAGGAGACTAATGTATATTGTAAGAATTAATATTATTATACAATTTTATACTTTAGAGATGTTAAAGACACATCGGTGAAATCAAAAAAAGAAAGCATACAAAATAAAAATTATTTTTACAAAAAAGATAAGGCAGTTCAAACAAGTAGAGAAGAGTTGATTCGAATTGATATAGAAGATTTAACATCTGAAGGTGTATATCAAATTGTGTTTGCATTAAATGTATCTTCATTGAAGAAGTTACATGGATCTCTAAWTAAATGTTTGCGTTTTTGTATTACAGCTGGTCCAAGCGAGAATTATTGGCAAGTATTAGCAGAAAGACGACGAATAGCACTTGATGAAGCACTAGATGAAAATAAAGCATTACACGAACGCATAGTAACATTGCAGGAAGAAAATCGTTTGTGTAACGAAATGTTGAATGAAACACGGACATTAGTTGAAGTATTACAAGTAAGTGAAAGAAAAATTAATTGCAATTAATAGTTAACGAATGATTTTGATAATGTTGATGTAATGTATATATATATTATGTTTTATTTACAGGAGATGATTGGAGATGATGATAGCAACGGCATACACAATTCATTAGAAGATAGTGCTCTTTAATTTTATGTTAGATTTTCAAGCGTGATCCAAATATTATTTTTATACATTAACTTAATATTAAATAAAACTTTAAAAAGAAACTAAAGATTATTAAACAAATTTGAATATACGTTATGTTTAGAGTTTAATGGTTTAAGTTTTTGCGGAATGCGCCACTCAGGCGCCATGGCGATTCGCGCCGCAGGTTGGATGTCGACTGAGCGGCGACAATCAGTGTTTATGTTAGATTTCATTATTTCCAAGCGATAGGAAGGCAGTATTGGTTCTTGAAAAGGTTCCTTAGCTATTGATATTCTTTCGTATAAAATGTCAAATCACACATTTTAACGGGGATAAGAAAAAATTAGAAAAAGGTCTTTCTAAGACGGCGGCTCTGAAAATATCTCTGGCCTCGGTTGAGACTCGACGATCGTGGCAAAAGTATCTGCAAAATTTTTACAGTGTGGTTTTGTTCGAACCCCGAGAAAAATGGATATCAAAAGTGAAATCAGTTCTAGCGACGATGAATTCTGTTTTGAAATAGTCCAGGACGAAATCGATCACATACATAACAAAACTAGTGATAAAGAATGCGAAAGTAGTGATGAAGATGATGAAGTTGTATTGGATGTAAGGAATCGAAGGATCAGAATGACAGACAGTGATTCCGAAAGTGACAGTGACGCCCCACAACCCTCTGATCAATCGGAATGGACACCTTGTGACGAATCAATGGAAATACCACCTAGGATAAAATTCATTCCCGGTGAAAGACCTGCAGGGCCACGGGTATCCTCAAATGTTGTAGAGCCTCTAGATTTTTTCAAGTTGTTTTTTACCGATAAGCTGGTGGATCAGATAGTAGCAGATACGAATCGCTATGCTTCAAGAAAGTTAGAAGAAATGGTGCTGTCGTCACGATCAATTTGGCGCACGTGGTATAATGTTACAAAAGCAGAATTTTGGGCGTTTATCGCAGTTATAGTAAATATGGGGACAATGACAGCGGCCAATATAAAAGAATATTGGTCAACAGACGCTACAAGCTACATTCCATTTTACCCGAATACATTTTCAAGAGATCGGTTTACCCAAATTTTTTGGATGCTACATACAGAGATAGTTTCAGCGCAAGGTAGCTACACCAGAACACGTTTACAACTAATAAATGGCTACCTTGATTACATAAATTCAAGTCTTTTGAACTATTTCACACCGGGCAAAGAGATTTGTGTCAATGAGTCTATTGTAAAATCCAAAGGACGGGTCTCATTTACTACATATAACTCAAAGAAACCGACCAAATGGGGTATCAACATTTACATACTGACAGATTCTGGTACGGGATATATTTGTGAAATTCTACCGTACTATGGCAGTCTGACAACACAATTATTAATAAGACCGGACCTTCCAGTATCAACAAGAATTCCATTGCATTTATACACAATGCTATTGAATAGAGTTCCTGGTGCACAGGGACATCATATGTTTACTGACCGGTATTACACTAGCTACATTTTGGCGAATGAATTACTTAAACTGAAGTGTCATTTGACTGGGATCTTGCCTAATAGAAAAGGGTTGCCAGATGTGATTAAAAAAAAACAACTTCCTAAAGGAAAACCGATGGTAGCCTACCGCAGAATTGATAATTTGGTTCTAGCGTGGAAAGATAAGAGAATTGTTACTGTATTGACAAATTTTCATAATGCGGCAATGAGTGACGTAGAAAGAACACTCCGGCATGGTGTTCAAACAGTTGTTAGAAAGCCCGATGTTGTCATTAATTACCTAAAATCCATGGGCGGCATTGACCTGGCCGATCAGTATGCCTCCACATACTGCTTTATGCGAAAACCATCGAAGTGGTGGCGCATGCTATTTTTTTGGGGACTAGAAATTTGCTTAATTAATTCTTATATTCTGTACAAGCTAGTCAAAAGGCAGAGAAACGAACAGCCACTTAACCACTTACAATTCCGAAAAATGTTAGTAAAGCAGTTGAAAGGAGATTTTCAACAGCCGCGAAGACCTTCAACATCGACGTCCAACTCGGATGAGATTCGGCTCAATGGAAAGCTCCACGTAATGCTTAGTGGTACAAAAAGGGATTGCAAGGTTTGTTCTATCCGAAACACACCAGGTGGAAGACGCGAGACGAGCTCTTATTGTGATACATGTCCAGACAAACCAAGAATGCATCTTGGTCAATGTTTTATAAATTATCACTCGAAAGTAAAATACAGAGATTAAGTTTGCGAAATTATATTCTTAAAGGTGTAAATATAGATGAATTGTTAAAATATAACGTTTTTGTAAGATAATTTATGTGTAGGATAATTTTATTGTACCTATAAGAAGCCCGACACATTCGCGAAAATCGCATCGATCTATCACCTGGCGCAGCCGAAAAAGTCGTCAACCGCAAAGGGTTAAACATTTATTAGTAATTTAGATAAGTACAACATTATTCTTGTCTAAATTATTTATATTTTCTAATTGTACTTATTTTGCGTCTCTTTGTAGGTATTATTTATACAGCTAATGATTGTATTAATTTAATATTATTAAATACAATTAAATATATATATCATTTTTTTCTTTCATTTACTTTCACATAAGATTATACATTTATTAATTTTATATGCGGTTATGTAAAAATGGTAAAACGTTATAAAAGACTGCTCTTGAGTTAGTCTATAAATTTATTTATAATAATAAAATTATATTTTTAACATATACAAAAAAAAACAAATTATATTTATATTTAAAAATGTTAGTCTATCAACAATAGTCAATAGTACAAGATACACAATGTCTTCATTCTTTAGTACAGTTGTCATATTTTTAAATAAAATAATTCGTTGATTTGTGCGAAAGTTTGTGCCAAGTTAATTGAAGATGTAAAAAATTAAAAAAACAAGAAAATATCAAACCACTTTAATTTTCCTTCTTGTATCAAGATCAACTTGTTAATTGTGTTTTTAATCTCTTCGATATTCATCAAGTATTACGTTATGTAAATTAATTCAATTGCGAGGTCTGCTAAGAGTGACATATATTTATAATAATAAAAAAGTATATATATATATTTGTAAAAGCCAATTTCATTCAATCTTCGTCTTTGAAACGACGATAAAAGGATTGAACGTAAGTGAAGACGCATTTCCAATCCGGACGTCGCATAGCCACCATGTCTTCAACATCGAGCAACGGTGCGATACCAGCTTCACTATAAAAAAAAAAAACAATGAACAAATAACATTATATATTTTTGATTATTTTTAAGAAGATAATGAAGGTAAAAGGAAGTCTCACTCAGCTGTTTTGAATGCCAGATCAAAATTCTTCCTGCGATCTTGCGGACGTAATGAATAATAATCGAAGGCGTCAGGTCTAAAATGATGAATCAGAGCACAAAATGCCAAACCATTGTTCCAACTGGTCGAGAAATTATCAAGTTGTATATTCTGCAAATCAATTATGTTAATATATCAATTTTAACGATGGTATTGAAAATGAGAAAGAATATATGTACTAATAATTAAGACAGAGGACTAAATAGAAAAATAACAAATAAATTAATTTCATGATTTGTTATAATAAAAGTAATTATTTTCTAAAATAAATCATAAAATAAATTAAACAAATTGTTTGATTTAGTCCATTGTTATAATTATCGGTACATACGTAAAACCTGAGTATTAAGTGTTTACCTCATATTCCTTGGTTTTGGAACGGCACCAAGCTAACAATCGTTCCTTTATTTGTACCGCGTTATTTGTCACAGTAGGTTCGGTAAATCTAAAACGAAACTCCTTTTCTGGCGACTTTATGGGACTGGATCGGTGATCGGAAAGGACAGACAAAACATTAGAAGACACAACAGAGAGTGGAGTTTAGGATATAATAGTAGAAGAAAAGACAATGAGAGAAGAGATTTTTCTTCAATTTTCGAAGAATTCTTTCGTTGAGTTGACCAAGAATAATGATAATTACCTTGATGGCAAAGAAGAACTATATTGCCGATCTAGTTGACGAAATTTGGCAAATGGCGATAATGGTTTCTTGGGGGCTGAAAAAAGAAATGTGCCGTTATCGGTGAATTCTTTACTACTATGTTACTCACACTTGCAAGAGTAGTAAATCTTTAGTTTGTAAGTATTCAAAAATCGTCAGTATCAATCTTTTAATTCAAAATAATAAGTAGAGATTCCTTTCAAAGTATAATTATATAGTTAACTGGAATGGATTTTGTAATGTTCTTTGACTATAACGTTATATCGCTATTAAAGCTGTAAGTTAGTTCAAATATCGGCCAATTTAACATCGGTTTTGCTTGCTTTTCCAGGCATAAAGAGATATAGAGAGGCTAAAGGTTTTTCAAGATCTTCAGGAAATTCACTCCAAGCTTTCTTCAATCATCTTTCGTGTGGTAGTGTATTGTTTCTTCAATTGCATCGTCGTTGTTGTTAAAGAGGATTCATTGTAAACTCTGTCTTATTTATATAGATGCATGTTAAAACTGTGAAGTGTGTAATTTGTGTTTATTTGCAGCAACAGAAATCTATAATTTCGAGGCAATTGGCAACGACGACGGATGTTTCTATGATCAGGAAGATCCTGGCATAAGTAACGCGAGTTGGGTTGATGTGGTCGTAGTGATGATGTTAACTGTACAACCGCGTATATAAATGACACCACACAGCTACGAATATAATCTACGGCAAAAGTCGCACACAGTGCAAAAGAGCAGTGTGGAGAAAACTAGAACACTATTTGGCGCAACAAAAGGAGCTACAGAAAGATGCTTTGTGACTCACTGCTTTATTCGGGGATCTGTACGACCTTCTAGCGTTTCTCTATCTTTTTCTCTCTTTCTCCTTCTCATTTTCAATGTCCGTCCTTAGAACGTGTGGCTACGTCCAAAAGACAAAGTAGAATCATACGCGCTGCTAAATGCGCTAGAGAGAAAGAGAAAGAGAAAGGGAGACACATATGTACGTCTTAGCTTTTGTGAAAGGACTGCCAAAAGTCGGTGCCTTCTAGCCAAATAATACGAGCTGAACAGCATCGTCTTCTTCAAGCTCTGCCTTACGTTTCTTGGTGAAATCTCTTTGAGGTTGCAACAGAGTACTGAGAGGTATCCAAAGTTACTTTTCTTCTACGAGTCTTCTCGAAATATTTTTTTTGTCTTTCTTTTATCATTTCAAATTTGTACCTGTTGAGACCGATGATGTATGCCGATAATCGATCATTTTTCTTCTATTTCAGATTTACTACATGCTGATATAGATTAATTTGATATTAAAATAAATTATTCATGATGGTTATTGTAACGTCATTTAATTCATCTTGGGATGTATTTCTCTAGTTGTCTAATTGATTTAACATCTTCAACTATCTCCAACATCCCTTATTATATTTATTTTTATTGTGCGAACCAACGATAAATATGATTATTCGATTTTGATTATTTCTCACTTGACGTTATTAACACAGTCTTTGGTTTATTAATATGATCGTCGTTTTACGTGATACTAAGTATTTATGTAGGTATCATCATGGACGATATTTTCAATAATAATAATAATAATAATAATAATAACAATAACAATAACAAGAACAAGTATAACAATAAAAGAATAATACACAAATATAAAAATCACATTGCATCTTGCGTTCAATCAATGGATCCGTGTGCGATGAATTTTTTATCGTAACTCAATTTCTTGCGTATTCGCAGCAGCTATCGCTACCATTACAAGTGGTCGATGCAAGAAGAAGAAAAAGAAGAAGAAGTAGAGAGAGAGATAAAGTTGATCGGTCAGCAATGCTGACCGTCCATCCTCGTGGCTTCCTGGAAGATGTCGTCGAAGACCTTGTCGACGTCAGCACTGTTAACTTGTAGGAGAGGTACTTGTGTTGGTGGTATCGTTAAGACGAGTTTCTGTTCGCAGATACCAGGCAAGGTACGACTTCTCGATAGTCCGATCATGCACTTTCCTTGAATATGACGAGGAGAGGAACGTTTCTTCGATTCTTTAGTTTCGTTCGTTGAACTTTCATTGGGACTGTCAAAATATCTTCTTATCTTGTCCTCCATCTTTTTAACACTATCTGAAGATGCTTCGTATTGTTTCGTTCGAAATTTCATGGCTGACGGTGATCTTGGTTTTGGGGGTTTTGGTAAATAAGAAGCTCTCGACAACGTCGAAGGGCTGGAGTCATTTGTACGAGGAATACGAGAAGAACTGTTAGAGAGAGCCAACTGATGCCAAGATTCAGATTTTGAGAGAACGATCGATCTAGACGGTTGATTGGCGCAAGACATTAAATATTCATCGCTGGAATCAATTGGATTTGTTCCATTTGATATCGGTGATCGTTCCTTGTGTATAGGTTTGTTTGAAATAACGACTGGTTGTTCGTAAACTCCTCTCAGAGCTGAAACTTGATTGACTACGCGCGACGTAGATGGTGCGATTTGAGTTTGTTTCGTCGGTAAAACCGGTGAAAGAAATTTCTTCGCTTGAGGAAGATTAACGATGCGCTTCGATTGATTGAGTAAAGAAGAGGGTGAGATCGATTCGACTTTGTTTACATTCTTTATCGGTATATATTCGTTACTTCGTGGAGGAACGTAGTACCCTTGTTCAAAGGTTTGTTGTTCCTTCTTGCTATTCTCATGTGTTTCATTTTGATAATCGATCGGTGATCGCTTGAATGGACGATCGATCATCGTACAACGTTCATGATGGAGACGCTGTATCAAACTTTGTTGCAACATATTGTGTCTACGTATCTCCTCATCAACTTCTTCATCGTTATTTGTTTTCGATCTTGAGACAGGTGACACAGATGGAGTCGAGTATTCCTTGAAGTACGATGGCTCGACAATTTCCTCTTGAATATTTGGATTTTCAACATTTGCTACTGTGGCTATAGCACAGGTATATCTCGTTACGACCCCTTCCTCTTCGCTTATATCTTGATTTTGAATATTTTTAGCATCCAAATAGTCGTAATCTTTAGATTGAGATCGATCATCTTCCGCATAGTTCACTTTAGCTGATTCGTATTCGTTTTGTTCAGTTTTCGGTACTGGCTCATCGTAAATTGTCACTAAAGCTATCTGATTTTGCATCTGTGGATTTTGTACGATCGTTTTGGAACAATAATCGTGAAAAGGCACAGCTTCGCGAACATTTTCTTTTATCGGCAAAACACTATCCGATTCATTTCGCGAACGATATTCTTCACGACTTTTCTCTTCGTTGTGATTTTTCTGATTATCCGAAAGAAAATTTTGAACGTCTTCTGAAATTGTAGAAGGCACATCACTTGACGTTTGTATCGAGACATTGCTACAAATCAAAGGTGGCCCGTTCGAAATTTTTGGAGTAACACGAAAGGATCTAGCTTCATCGTTGGTTATTTCATCCTGAACACCAGTTTGAACAGCTACTGATGCACTGCCACGTAGAGTAACGTCAGCTTGTTGAGATCCACCTGTGGTTTCAGTTTCACTAGTAAAATCACGAGAATCACGAGTTCCCTGAATGTTATAATGATTGTAATCTTTCGGTATCATCTGGAACGAAATTTTTCCATCTACCACGTTCGGATGATTTTGTTCACTAATCAATTCATTTCTAGGTTGATATACTTTGGAATTTTGCTGAGGAGTATTGTTGAACTCGTAGGGTGTTTTTTCCAAGGATGACGAGGATGTACCTTTGCTAACGAACGGTGCAAATTGCTTACAGAACGAACGGTAATCTAGACGTCCATTTTCTGCGATCGTTACACTCGATGATTTCTCATGTTCAATCCAAGGTGGTCGTGGAAAGGTACGTCTCTCTGAGTTTCCATCGACTTGAACTTTGTATTCTAAAGCTCGTTGTTGAACGTTGTTACTGTTGTCGCCACGATCAAACATCTTTCTTGCTTTCTCACGTAATGTATTACCAGGCATAGGTATATTGCTTTTAGCAGGATTGGTAGGAATCGGTAAAGGTTTAACGAAGTTCGATACAATAGTTGGCTTTTCGATCCTTCGAAAAGGAGAGGAGGGAGCATGTCTAAAACCAGGAGAGATCGATTGACCAGCGTTAGGTGTATCATGTTCAAAGTTACAGAAGACATTCGGGTTGAAGGGCTTTTCCTTTCCAGGATTATATCGTTGAGTCACTTGAGGAACTATCGGTGGTCGTTTCGGAAGCTTGTTCTTGTTAACTTGTTGTTCAGAATCATCACCGGAAGTCGTCGTCTTGTCAAAGGCTGTCTTAATGTTTGAGAAACGACTGTTCCAATTTTCGTTGCTTACCGTTGATGGATCCATTGTTTTTGTGTAACCAAATGATTTGAACGATGTTGGTGCGTTGAATATAGGAGTATCGTTATTCTTATTAATTAATGCCATGAATTTTCTATCATTTTCAGTTTTCGGTTGGAAGGATGGTACGATCATGTTTTTAATTGAGCTACAATTTGCCTTGTCGCTGACATTTATAGGTTTTTTTAGAGATACACAACCGCTACCCTCTTGCTTGAGACTATCAGCTTGTAATTTGAGGTAACTTGGAATGTCAATGGTATTGGCTCGTTTGATCTTCGATTTTTTTGCAATAAATCGATTGGAAGAAGTACACTTGCTCGAGGATTCCACTCGTTGTTGAAGAGCCGCAGCCAACCTGCCAACGCGACCGACTTCAACGTTGCCAACTTCCGTGTTATCCAATTTGTTCCTTGAGTCGATACTAGGTCGTAGAGACTGATGATGAGTCACTTCGTTTGACGCGTTAGTCGTTTGGGAGACAACAAAGTCCGTTTTATCGGCATAGAAGGGAACAACAGCACGTGGTCGAATTTCAAGACCCTTATCGATATTATTTTTATCGCGTAGTGATTGTCGATGATTGATGGCGTCTTTCGTATATTTGTCATGTATCTCTTCGGGTCTTGGCTTTTCCTCGGAAGAATCGGTAGCCTTCGTCGATGTGGTCGTGAACATCGGTGAGGGTGTTATTTTTGTAAATGGTGTCACCTCTTTAAAATTCTTTTCCTCTTGCAACCACTTCCTAGCACATGCTAATTCCTCGGCAGAAACACCAATAGTGTGTCTGCTACCTCGTCTTCTACGATTATTCATAGACGATGTTGTAGTTGTCAAAGAAGACTTTAGCTTCTCTTCTTGGGAAAGTATCTTATTTTCTTCCTCTAACGAATCACGTGGCATCTCTAATCGGGAAAGTAAACTCGACACTAGACGTAGAAGTTGAAGTTTACTAGTTGGGTCGGAAGCTGCACCGTGTTTTGCTAACGCGCCAACGTCGATTCTCTCAAGGGTTTCTCGTAAACGTGAAAGGGCTGTGTGTATGTCGGACATCAAGAGGTCCTCGAGGAACCTCAAATCGTTCTTTAAGTCTTGCTCCTTGCCGTTATTATTCTTGACAGCGGTTGATCGTTCGTCCATGGGACGAACTTTTCGGGAATCATCGACGTCCAGTGCAAGTCCTCGTGAATCCTCCTTGATCGGTGACGAAGAGGACGACGACGTATCGGCTATCGCGAGCGAGAGCTCGAGCACCGAACGAAGGCGCTCTACCAGTACCGGTAATGAATTCCACTCACCGACTGCTTGTTTCTCGTTGCTGCCCTGATCCGTCGTTGCTCTTGGAATCGAACTACTGGTGGTAGTAGTGGTGGTGGTGGTGGCGGTAGTGTTGGTGGTGGTGGTAATAATGGTGGTGGTTTTACTGGTGCTGGTGCTGCTGCTACTGCTGGTGCTACTGTTGTTGATCGGTAGAGACTCGCCTACTACCCCTACCCTCGTATCTATCTTTTCCTCTTGTGGCTCAGTCAGAGATATATTCTCTTCCTTGGGTAAAGAACTTGCTGGTTCGGTCACACGTTCGGCCGATTTCGAGGACGGCAGGCACGTCGTGTCGAATGATCTGACTGAAAGATTCAAGAAGAAATAAAAAGGAAAGATGGATGGATGGATGGATGGATGGATTGAATTAGTTCCGTTTATTTTCTTCCCCGTTCGTTATCGAATGATTACGGAATCCCTCGTAAGAGGATTCTCGCAAAAACGTTCTATTTTTAATCGAAGACGAAGATCAAATCGAACAGCCGAGCGACGCCTTTCTATCTCTTATTTCTTTTTTTTTCTTCCTCCTCTTTATTTCTGTAATAAATTTATCTCGCTTCTGTAATAGAACGCCCTTCGAGATGAAAATAAAACGGACGGGCGTGGGAATGTTATACGAGAATGAAAGAGACAGAGAGAGAGAAAGAGAGAAGGAGAAAGAAAACAAGAGAAAAAGAAAGAAATAAAGAAAAAAAAAGTAAAATAGAGAAATGAAAGATCGAATAACAATGGATCGAAGGGTAGGTAGATCTATCTTTCTCTTTCTATCTTTCGCTCTGGATCAGTAAAAAAAAGAGCACGGCTTAAATCGATCGAACGATTCACGCACAGGAAAATGTGTTGATCGGTGGGTTGCGTCTGCTGTCATTTTCACGAAGGGAAAGAGACCGTGACAAAAAGCGCGACACGTGTATTCGCGCGTTTTCGCGACGTTGGATCTCCATTGTCGAATATCTATTTTTACGCGTGGATAGGCGACAAAAAGATCGCGAATTTCAAAAGAAATAGAGAAAAAGAGTAATCTCGGAGTGTTTGAAAAATTTGAAAAATAGAATAAAACTTGTTTGCGTTGAGTATAACAGAGAGAGAGAGAGAGAGGGAAATTAAGCGGGGAAAAAAAAGAGAGAGTAAGAGAAAGAATGGAATAGACGAAGTAAAAGAAACAAAAAGAAAAGAAAAAAGACAATGAGAAAGAAAGAGAA
Source organism: Polistes dominula (assembly GCF_001465965.1). Next base: position 2,038,750 of record NW_015148973.1, on the reverse strand, counting down.
GAGCAAAGACGAAACGCGTATCGCGAAGGTCGAGAAGTATACTGAAAGCACAGCGAACGAAATTTCTCCGTAGCCAGATGTGTGTTGATATTACGACGCGTTGTTATACCCCCGGAGGGCTAAGAGATCGCAAGCTTTCCTCTTGCGATTGGTTACTTTACTCTATCCGAATGTGTTCTCGTCTTACTCGTTACTACTACTACTTAGCAAACTACTACTACTACTACTACAACTATTACTAGTACAAAAGTACTACTGTGAGCTACTGTTTGCTGGTTGCCCATTTGGCAGACCACGAATCTTTTGTACGTGTTCATACTGTTTGTAAGAGAAAGAGAAAGAGAGAAAGAGAGAGTGAGACTTTTCACGGTAGGTAGAAGAACGTCTGGATGAACGAAGAAGAAGAAGAAGAAATAGATAAGCGAATAAATAGGGGAAGGCTGGTTGAGAAGAAGAGACTCGAGGGATAAACGAACGTATGAAGGGAAAAACAAACGTATAGGTTAGCGAGAGAGAGGATCCTATAACGTATGGAATAAATCGACCGGTGGATAGACGTTTAATGGATAGAACGAATATGTATAAATCGAGGATCTGTTAGAGAGAAAGAGAAAGAGATACGGGTTGACCGCCTTCGACCATCGTTCGCTCTCGCTTTATTTAAAACGCACGGTATTCTCCGTTGGATTTATTTTCGGTCGCTCGCTCGTTCAACGCCTCGCAGCTGCTGCGAGCTAATGCTCTGCATCGTGGAAGCTTTACTCTCAAAGAAAGAAAGAGAGAGAGAGAGAGAGAGAGAGAAAGAGAAAGAGAAACAGAGATAGATAGATAGATAGATAGATAGATAGATAGAGAGACTTTACGTATATATGTCTATGTGTACGTGATCAAGAAGATCGATCGAAAAGAAGGCGATCCATCACGAACCTGATTCCAAAGTTTCCCTCGTTTCTACGCTTTCCTGAGATTTCTCGGTCTGATCCTCGTCTTTTTCCTCTTCTATTCTTTCTTCTTTTCCTTCTGATCTCTCCTCTTCTTGCCCCACTTCCTCTTCCTTCTCCTCTTCTTCTTTTTTATCTTCTTTTTCTTCTTCTTCTTCCTCTTTCTCTTCTTCTTCTTCTTCTTCTTCTTTGGCTTCTTCTATTTCTTCTTCCTCTTCTTGAGCTTGTTTTTGCTCTTTTTCTTTTGGTGACAGAAGCCGAAGCTCATCGACAATTTCCGAATCTACCGAAGTCGATCTCCTCTTCCGTTGATCCTCATCCTCCTCCTTCCGGTCCTCCTCAATCTCACTTTGAATCTCATAATTCTCCGTAACGATTACTGTAACACCAATCAACCAAGAATATATACATGTATGTCTCTACGTAGGAAGATAATAATATAATAATACTTATAATACTTGTAAGTAAAATCTTATCCAAATTCGAGATAAATAGAATGGATTGCAAGATAAATTAATCTAACGTTTTCTTTTACATTATAGTTTATTTGATTTCTTTTTTCTTTTTCTTTTAATTATTTATCTTCATTTGTGTTTGTTTTCTTCGACTGAAATTACTTAAAAAAAAAAAAAAAAAAAAAAAAAAAAATGTCAGAAAGACGAGTATATCTTGAAAATTCTTACCCTCTGCATCGGACATGTCTCTTTTAATCCTCCTTCTCCTCCTTCTCCTCCTCTTCTTCGACCAAGCGTCTGAAAGTAAAAAGAGAGTATTTTAATTATCGTTTCCTTTTGTTATTATCATTATCAAGCACAAGAGATAAAGATTAAAAGAGTAAGATTGTCACGCTTTTACTCTCACGACTAAGTCTAATAACTCTATGAAAATTACATTTAATCATAAATAATTCCTGACACGAGTTCTGATATAGGACAACGTCGAAAGTTTCTTTCTCGAGTTGAAAGAAAAAGTTGAAAAAAAGAAAAAAAAATTGAAAAAGAAATTAAAAATGAAAAGAAAAGGGGTGAGGGGTGAGGGTGGGGGAATAAACTCAAACCGTCGACGTTGCAACGAAGGTCGTTACGATTAATCACGAGAGCATTCGATTAATTTTTGGTCTCCAAACACGGGCACCAGTTCGAAACATGCACCGTTCTTCTCTCTCTCTCTCTCTCTCTTTTCGTTTGGCTATATGCCAAACACTGTAGCCTCGCGAATAATTCTTTATCGAGGCGGAAGAATCCGGAGCGGTTTCGCGTCTTGACGATCGTCGTTACGCACATTTCACCGTGGTTTTAAAGGCGTTGGCCATCGGGCGGTGTAGCTTCCTCGGCTAGAGCGCGAAAATAACTTTGACCTGTTTACGCGAGTACGGAAATTAGGAGGACCTTATCTGGATTCAAGATCTGGAATATTCTTATGAACTAACAGTAACTTTTCTCTTCGACCTTTCTTATTAACTGTAATTTACGTAAAATCCTATCTTTAATATCGTCGAATGACGTCAAGTTTGTCTCAATACGTGAATTACTAATAATAGAAGAAGGAAATGAAATAGAGATAGATAAAGAGAGAGAGAGAGAGAGAGAGAGAGAGAGAGAGAGAGAGAGAGAGGGAAAGAAATGTATTTATTCTATGTTTCAATAAAATATTCGAGCTATTCTAATATAAGAGTCGATTGTCAACTATAGTTTATTCCTTTATTCGTTCCGTTTGTTTGATGCCAAGCCGGCTATCTTAAGAAAACGCTTTATTGCATAATTTTATTCATTGATACGTTCACCTCTATCTTTCTCTTTGTTTACTCAAAAATTAGAAGAATGCTTTTCTTGGGTCCATAGAAAAGAAACAAATATTGTTAGATCGACGAATATTCTTAATAATATTTGGATGAATAAATTATTTTCTTGAAATAGATAGTAGGAGTACGAGGGAAAGGATGCTGAGTGAGAGATTCTTTCGAAATGTGGCTGGATTTACAATGGGCCACCACAACCACCACCAGTACCATCACAACCACCACCACCAGCATGTTTGATCAAAAAGCACGGTCAAGAGAATAGACAATGACGTGGATTGAAGAAGACAAGACGACTACGAAGACTTTTGGGATCTCTCGATCTTCCTCTCCCATTTACGATCTATCCTCTTGATCAACAAACTTTTTTTTATCCGTATCGGACTTTTTTTTTTAGAAGACTCACCGCGATAGAGTCTCGAGCACTTGCCGTTAGGCAGATATCAAGGCAGGAAGAGAATAATCTCGTGGTAGGAAGAGACCAACGTTAAACGATTCGATTCGATAGCCTTCGTAGTTATTATCGATAGACCGATATCTATTCGATACAGCTCAAACCACAAACTTTTCACTTCCCTCGATATCTATCAGTATTCATCGTTATACCCAAATCGTTTATCCGTTTCTCTGTTCCAACTGCGGAGTGATCTGAATGAAAAGTAACACGTCAGGAAATGCCGTTATCGTAGAAGCTATTTTACGTGGGCTTCGACTCGAATCGTATTACGATTCTGACCTATCTCTCTCGCAAAAGCGCTAAACCACCACGGTAGCCAGGGATAGTAGCAATAACATCGCCACTACCACCACCCACCACCACCACCACCTTCATCACCACCACTACTATTAGTACTATTACTACCACCAATACCAATACCCATCATCATCATCATCATTATCATTCTCACCACCACCACCACCATCACCACCACCACCACCACCATCACCACCACCACTACTACCACTAGTATCGGCACCAGGAGTAGCACGAGTAGCACGAGTAGCAGAGGAGAATGGTCGGTGGTGGTCCTGACACATCGATCGACCGCGTGCGGTTAAAAGCTTGCTGGAAAAAAGATGGTTCAATCGATTACCTTCCAATGCTCGGAGTAAGAGCAGTCCGACGATCGTGTGCGAAGAACGAGAAGTGAGTTAGATCGATGTATATGTATATAGGACTGGTATATATGTATATATCTATATCTATATATACAGAAGGTAGACAGAAAGAAAAGAAGATCAGAGACAAGGATGTTGTAGCCAAGTAGAGATAGATCCGTGATCTTCCTTGTCTTCTTTGCGAAGGGACTAAAAGGAACTTCTTGCCGACACGCCGTATACTCTTCTCTCTCTCTCTTTCTGTTCTCTTTTCTATTCTTTTCTTTTTTTTTCTCTTCTTGTTGCTTTTCCCTGGTAACGACGATCGACGATCCACGACGAGGACGACGACGACGATGAAGGTGGCGTCGGTGACGACGGTGGATGATGCTCTGCCACAAGCTGCTGCCTAAAGGCATAGCGTCACCCGGACCAAATTAGACAAGCAGAAATAGCCCGAGTTATTGCCGGCGCTATGTATGCGAGAGAGAAAGAGATAGATGCTCCCGATGCATACCTTGTATCCTGTCCACAGACGCTAACGTGGAGACCGATTTTCTTCACAGCATGCGGAAGACCGGACTACCGGTTCTTCCTCTTTCAATGGAACTTCTTCTTCTTCTTCTTCTTCTTCTACTCCTATTGTCTTCTTTTTTATCGAGAAGAATTTCAAATAGAAAGATTGGGCAGTAGGTGGTTGCTTAATCAAATTGATCTTATTGTTAGATATTTGAAGAGGTGTTATTTTATTTGATTTATCTTACAAAAACAATGTCACGTAAAATTCAACGTGTCCAATTAGATGAAAAATTGCAATGTGCGTATCGGTAGATTGTGAATATACGAAATATAGATAAAAAAAATAGACACTAGGTGAAATGTGCATACACGATCGACATTGTTTGATCAAGCATCGATATCTCTGACTCTTTATGGACCATCATCGATCGATATATTTATCATAGAAAACGATTAAATGAAAAGTAAAAACGTGATGAGCAGGAGGCACGTAATTTATGCGCTTTCTCACAGCTGATATGCAATAATCCATTGCACACGATCATGTTTTCGTTTCTCTTTCTGTTCCCCTTTTCTCCATGGCTTTCCTTTCTCTTCTATTTCCCTCTCTTTCTTTCTCTTTCATGCGGGACGCAAAGCGAAGAACGCCCCACCTGTCCCAAGATCTGTCCCTCCACCGACGAGGCCGTTGCTCGATGGTGGAAATTACTTTGAAAGCGAGAGAACCCGTTGACCTACTGCTGCTTTCAGTATACGTTCTATGTTTCAGTCTCTCGCTTTGCTATCACAGGTGCACCTATCTCGACAAGGAGGATCCATCGTTTCGAACATAATTACATTACCGGAATCATTCTGTCCTTGAATGGCTCGAGGAATATCGTAGGATGCAACGTGAAACTTGTCGAGTTATAAGAGCAGGCGGAAACGACCAAGTAGTATAACGAGAACACGCTGACGTTCGAAATTTTACAAAGTAAGTTGTCTATAATGCAATTAATCGAATAAATCAAATTATATCAATCGATTTATCGTTTAACGTTAATTTTTTCATTTCTTTTTGTTTTTATTCATTGTCGATGTTTTAAAAGGAAAAAATACTCTAGATTGTGGTTGGTCTTCGTGAAAAAAAAAATACGCAAAGATGAAGGGATGGTTCGATGCTTTCAGAAACGATGGTGGACCAACTCTCTATAGTTATAGTAATCGTACACCAGTCACCGGCGATGTTGCTCTTGTTATCGTCTTTGTTATTTTCGGGACAATATTTACAGCTTTTCTAGTCATATTTCCTGGTATACGAAAAGAAGTAAGTTAAATTAATTTTTAATCTGAGAAAATTGACAAAAGAAGAAATGAAATATTACAAGGAAAAGAATATGAATTTATTCAAAATGATATTTTTTTGTAGAGACTAACTACGTTCCTGATCGTTACCCTGAGTCTCTTCGTTGGAGCAACAATTCAAGGTCTGTACAATATTACTTTCAATGAGTCGACCTTGTTGGTCAGCATAAAAGATGATTCTTTGTATGTAAAAAAAAAGAAAAAAAATGCAACTTTAATTGATTTGCTTTAAGTCGCTCAGTATGGCTCATCTTGGCATACCAGTTCAGCAACCATCGTTAGTTCGTACAGCGCTTTTTCCAGGCATAAAACAAGAGCCCAAATTGGCGGGTACATTGGACTCATGCATATCAACATTACCTACAAACGTGAGTCATAATATTAAACAACGATGACTACTTCATACGCTTTATAAAGAACGTGTAGTGAAATTTTAAGTGAGTCAGTTTATGAAAAGATTAGTACTCCTTTGCAAACTGAAATGTAAAATGTACGAATGAAGCATATTAGGTTTGGGATGATCCCCTTTAAAAGAAACGACCAGTCCACGTTTGAACGTTGAAAAATTTATCCTAGAAATGCTGCTGAATCTCTAACATTCGGACGTGCTCAGAAACGAGAACGTTTGATGCCGATGACATCTTAAAATGAGAAAGAGAGAGATTCTCGTGTCGTAGGAATTTCTCTTCCCCCTCGCGAGTTACATATTTCATTAGCTTCCATTCTTCCTTCTTTCTTCCTTTTATATTTTTTTTATTTTTTTAATTGCTAATCTGTCCTTTGATTGCCTTCATCAGACCTACCAGACAGCGAACACACGAACGATGATGCCGAGTATAATGAGAGATTCTCGTGGAGGGGTTCTAACGAAATGACGAGTGCTTTCAAACAAGCGCTTTATCAAGGAGCTCCCTTTCCAATCGTTTCACTGGCGGAATATTTTAGCCTTCATCAGGAAGGATTTTCTTGGGGTAGTAAATACCGTGAAGCTGGTTACTACGCGTCTATAATGCTTTGGTGAGTTTTGTTTACGATTGAAACGTTTTTAAAAGGATATCAGGAGATGAAGGATAATTTGATTCTATTTCTTTATTTTATTTTTTATTTTTTTAGGACCTCTTTTGCTTCTTGGTGTATGATGAATTTATTACTTATGGTCGTACCACGTTACGGCGCATACAGTATGATCATGACAGGATTGTGTATGCTCTGCACAAATCTAATTTATTGGGCATTGCTACCATGCGAACCGTTGATTGCTCATATAGACGGTTCAATTCTCGCTTTCGATATGGGCTGGAATTATTGGTTGATTTTGGTTGCAGGTGATAAATTAGATTGTTTCTATAATGTTTCTCATATCTCCCAGTGTACAGTAAATGTATACCATTTATGACGTTGATATTTTATAGGTATCGGATGTGTTTTTGCTGGTATCGTTGTAACAGCGATAGATTTAATATTTCCTCATCAATTTTCAACAATACTCGAAGTCGATTATGATACTCCTTATGACAGGCATGTTATTATAGAAGAAAGTTTCGATACGAGAAACATTAGAAGAAAATTACCGAAAATTGAAGATTCTTTGGGGGATCGTATCATGAGGTATTTTTTTTCTTTCTTTTTTGTGCTTTCAAATCGATATCAAATTTTATATAAAGTTATAACGTCCATCTCGGTTTTATTCTTTCCTTATATTTTATTCATGCTTTTATTTTTTACGGACATTGGATAAGTGTATAAAGAATGAAATGTTTCAGTCAGCTGTCGTCAAAACTTCAAAGCAGAAATACGGATCAAGAGGACACGCAGGGTGTGATAAATAAAACTTATGCTCCTCACAAATCCTCTGATTTTCAACAAGAACGTAATAATGATCCCGGCAGGAGCAATTGGTCTTATCCATTTCCTCCAGCACCAAGAAGGATGACGAATTCTTGATACTTACATTGGATTTAAAATAAAATAAATGTATTTTAATATAAATATATATTTATATATCTATGCCACTTGATAAATAAAGCTCAAAATTAGCTACTGATATTTAACTTTTTAAATTCGATTCTTGACTATTATCGGTACGAAACATTTATTGAATTTTTTTTCTTTAAATTATTATTACCGACTAGTAATCCACTAAAAGTGGAAAATATTCGCGTTCATTTCATTGAATCCTATTATTGGAAAATTAGGAAACGGTTCAATGACATGTTTAATCTTCTCTCTTCATAAATAAGAAATATAATATTAATTATAAATAAGGCACACACACTAACACAATAAATATATACACTATCTTCAATATGTTCCAGAGGAGTCCGTAGAAAGCAGCGGGTTTCCACTTCTATTTTCGCAATAACTAGCCAAAGTTCTCAAAATGGTGGATAAAGTATGGTAGTCTACGACCTTTGTTCACCTCGTCGCAAGCAGACATTACACTTTTGGTTAAAGGTCGTGGTCCGCAACTAAATACTCCTATTTTACTGACCTGCAAAATATAAAAATCTAAAAGTTCTGTCGCGTCGAAGAATTCATTTCATTCGTCCTCTCACTTCTGCGAGAACTCCTGAGATACTAAAAGTTATTACAATGGTAATTCGTATAAAGTACAATAATACATTTTCGTAGTTAGAAGTACTTTGGAAAAAAATAAAGAAAAGGAAACGAAAGCTTTCGAATCGTTGAACTTTAGACTTTTTTAATAACGAAAAGCCTCAAGTACTTTTATAATACTCACGTAACTATGTTTCTTTTGAACGAACTTTAGAAAGGAGGTCATATCCGGTCGACCAAAATGATTAATAGCTTTCAGTCCAGTGAATATGCTTTTCTTAGATAATCTTTGAAAATGATTTTCACAGATATACTGAAAAAAAGAAACATCAAATTGAACATTCGTCAGAGTTCGGATAAAGTCATCCTAAGAACGGATATCAAAAGTTGAACGATCATTTCTATACTTACAAGCATGGTAGTACGTAAGTCGAATTTATGAAAAAACTGAGTTATAAATATATGTATCTCGAGAACGTCGGTTACATCTTTCCTTTCGACGTCTCTGAGAACGTCGATGAACCACTCAAAGTGTTTGTGGGATGGGCAAATCCAAAGGAAGTATACCTGTCGAGAAAAGTCAAACGGTTAGTAAAGAAAGAGAGAGAGAGAGAGAGAAAGAGAGAGAAGGAGAAAGGAAACATATGCTTAAGGATGAATTTGGAAGAACGTTGGGTACCTTTTTACAGGCAACTCCGGAATATCTGTTGGTGGAAGTACCAAAGACGAGATCATTCAGCATGGAAGCATACGGAGTAACTCCAATTCCCCCGCCAACCATAACTGCCACTTCGAATTTATACCAGTCTTGATTTCCACCTCCGAACGGTCCCTCGATTCGTATTTTAGGATGATCGTCCTCCGGATTATAGTTACAAGGATCAAAGTAGTTCCTTAATTTCCAGGTCCATGGACCTTGCGCTTTTATATGACACGAAAGGAAGTTCTCGTGGGGCGCCGAAGTAAGGGTGAATGAGTGAAACTCATTCGATCTAAAGACAGTACACGAGAGACGTACCCATTGACCCGAGAGATACTTTAGATTTGGAGGTCTATAGAATTTTATCTTTATTACATCGGAGGGTAGCAATTCCGTTTCAATTATATCAAGGGCCATATATTTCGTTCTCAAACTTACGACCTGAATTCAATTAATAAATGTTATTCATTTTATTTCTATGAAGAAATATTATAATAATCATGATTTTGTTACCTTGTCAAGAGCATAGATGATAGCTGGACCTACGAAGAAAATCCAAAATCTTGGCGAGCCGGTTAATCTGGCTAAACCATGTATCAATGATAACGCATAAAATAATACATACAAACTGTGAGTTAAAGAAAAGAATTTATATGCTTTTTGACGTATCGTGGGATGAGCGAAGACGAAAATAATCGTCATTACGAGGAAAAGTAGAATACCGGTTAAACCTGGAAACAAAAAGAAAAACATAGAACAAAAAAATAAAAGATAATAAAATGTAAATGGTATTATACGTGTATAAATACTATTAAAAATTCAATAACTTTTTTCATCACAGACCTGTCACCGTTTGAAAGAGCCAAAATGTGATAGTTGGCTTGGCATCGCTTGGAAAACTGATCTCGTTTGTGAGGCAACGGAGATGTGCTATCGGTTGTGTCGATACGTGATAAAAATTCACGATGTGTCCGACCGTATGTAAAATGGAAAAAAAGAGAGCTGTGCACGCGGCTATTTTGTGAAATTGTATGTGTGAATCCAATGGTATATACTGCTGAATCGAGAATTCTTTTAATTTGGTCAAAAGATTGCGAGACATCGTGAGGAGTAATAGACTGTAACAAAATGATAAAGCTGCTGCAGATCCTCGAGTTATAGCTATACCAACACCCATAATGTGTCTCAAATCCGTATGTTCAGCCATAAAAGAATAATCTATAAATAAATAGTTATATGTGTTTAAAAAGATAATAATTATGTTATCTTTTAGAACCAAAAAAAAGAGAAAAATATATTCTTTACAAGAAATTCATAAACTTTTGTTAAAACTCACGTATAAATCTTTCCACGAATAGTGCTATAGTGATAACGTAAAACACGAAAAGATAAAATATATTTTGTCTGTTTTCCTCGAGAAAAGTCGATATTGCGTCCCATTGTTTACGGGTCCAACTTTTCGAATCTTCCGGTGGCAGTTGATCGATATGAAAGCTCGTCATTCGTGCGACGTTTGTCGACATGTCCAGAAAATTTTGTTTTGCTCCTTTACAGTCCAATCCGATGGCAACAAAATCACCTTTATATTCTTTCATCATTAATTTAAAATCATTGTAAGTAAGATAATTTTTCCTTTCAAGTCCAGCGTCCTATGTTATGAACAAATAATTTATTTTTTTCACTTATTCTTTAAGGAAATTGTGTAAAGGTAAAAATATGAATGTTTAATTTACTTGAAACATTCCATCGATGAGTTCGGTGACATGATCATCGGAAAGACTCGTAGTACGTGCAATTTCAACGAGGGATCTTAACATCTCGGATAATTCTTCTTTATCAATGACACCGTTGCTGTCTTTATCGCACATGTCAAAAATAATACGCAATTTGTCCTCAGTTTTACCACGGGAAAATAGCAACACGGTGTCGAGAAATTCTTGAAAGGATATGCGACCGTCGCCATCTTTGTCGACGATATTAAACATTTTCTTCACGAAAACTGCATCAGGACGCATACCTAGTGCACTAGCGAACTCACTTTTTGAAAGAGATGTACGCATAGCTGTAATAACTTCGCCCGTGTCGCTATCCTCGGATCGTCTTCGTCTTTCCCCAGGACGTAAACCAAATGTCAACGCGTAAGCTTCTCGGAAAAACTGTTAAAGTTCTTTTTAATTTTCTTTTCTTTTCATTTATTTTGCGATACAATTATTTCTACTTTTTCTTTCTTTTTCATAATTGTTAGAAATGTTGAAATGTTGTATGAAAAAAATAACAAAACAAAGGAAACAATTTTGTTCTTCTGAACGAATAAATGATACCAACCTGTTCGAGTTTCTTCTGTCGACGTTCTTTAGTTTCCGCTTTTGCGAGCATAACATCGCGGTTAACTTGGAAAAGCGTGCAATGTTTCTTATGGGACGACAGGAACGTTTCCAATTTCGCAATGAACTTTCTGCGCGAGGCCAAGGAATCGAGTTCAAGGACAAGGTCGTAATCACGCGGTATACGTAACAATACCAGTGCCTTTCTATGCCCACTTTCGCTTTCCTTAAATATTTATCGAAGCTCGAAATCAATTGGATAAGATCTTAATTTTTTAATGTACAAAAAAATAAAAAAGGATAGATATAACAAAGAAGAAAGAAGTTGTGAAGAAAGATAAAAAAAAGATATACCTGAGATTCTTCTATGGTTATTGTATTAACGCCACTAAAATCAAACGTACGAAGTTTTTCTCCTTTTCGATCGACGATATGCAAAGCTGCTTCTGGACCGAAGCGAACTTTCACCAAACGACGATGATTAGCGTGCAACCACTCGCGTACGACCATTTTATCGACGCAAATTCGATTCGAGTCACTTTTTCTTTGAATTTCTTCTTGAAGTATACGTAAACGACGTCTTCGTCGGTTTTGTAGTTTAACCAAACCATAAGCGGCACCAGCGCATAAAATTGGAAAAAATCCTAGGAAGACGCAAGCGTAGATGTATACGAATTCACTGCCCTGTGTAAAGATAATATTATAATGTATAAATAGTATTTCACGAATCGTTTAGTGCCTAAGTGTTATAACAAATAAATTTCACTTGACATACTTCAAAATAGTCGTATCGTTGTAACGGTAAACAGGGTTCGAGAACGGATGAATTCAATTGGAAAGGTTGAGGACACGGATCGTTTTCTTCCCAAAGAAATACTCGCTTTTGAATTGTGTCCGGTGAAATATTGGTCGCATTAGTGATTACATCCCACAACGTCACACGACGTATATCTTCTATTTCGTTTTTGGTAAATATCCTGTATAAAATATAAATGTATGTTTGTAGTATGTACTTTATTATAAGATCGAAAAAATACTGTATATACTTCAATTGAACTTCAAAGGAATTCCTATTTTACCCAGACTCTTCGTTTTCAAACCAAAAGCGATCAGAATCTCTCAAGCGTAAAAATTGCTCTTTAATAACCGCAGTAAAAAGTTCTCCTGGACCATCACTGGACTCCAACATACCGCCAACATAAACATCAACATTATTTAAGTTGTTAGAGTGGATTTCAACGAGTGTACGCAAAAGAGATGGATTTTTGTTGAATAAGTCAGGATTAATCTCGTTCCATGTTTTCCTTGGCGTTAACTTGAAATGTTTTCGTGCTGTATTGTAATCCGGTAATCCATTATCACGACCACGCATTATATTAAGAGCCCCAAGATCCCTGCGGGAAAATTCCATGGGTCCGAATAAATTGTTTCGTATATCTGTACCGAGAAGGTTGTCCTCTTTTTCGGCTATTTGAGAGCTCATTCCCATAATTAGTTCTTCTATAGTACTATTTGATAAAATTTCCTGAAAATAAACGGTCAAGTTTAATAGATTGTTAAACGTTTAACAAGAAACTTGAAAATCAGAAATAATAGGACATAGTTTTAGAAGACGTGGAAGAAGCGGAAGAAGAAGATAAACTTTGTGACACTTCGCACAAAGTAACTTTTGTAATTTATTATGAATACTCACGTTCGAATCCCACCAAGTAGAACAGAGTCTGATTGCTGCTTGACCCGCGTTAGTCTTTCGAAACTCGCATCTTTCGTCACGTCTGTATATACCAGGTGGTATGAGAGTATGTCCAAAACGAAAAGCAGCACTTTGAAAAATATGACTTATTCCTGGATGGAGATCAGCCTTATAACCAGTATACGCTGGTAATTCTTCGTTTAAAAGCGTGGGAAGATATTCATATAAAATGATGTTCTGAGATAAATAAAACAAGGGAGAAATTTAATTGACTGTTATATTCGTTTCTCATACTTGAAGAAAATGTTAACTCAATAGATACCTGCAAAGTTCCTATAACTATACGTCGTGCTTTCTGAAAGATTTCTTCGTCGGACATGTTCGGATATTCTCGTTGCACACGACTCGCTATAACGTTATGCCAACGATAAAATAGGATTCCTAATGAGAGTAACGGTGGATGTTGATTGGTCCTTGGATCTCCGAGTACTATGCAAAAGATTACAATCAGGATAAGCAAAATTGTACTCGTAGATGGATTGTAATCCATAATAGGGTTATGAAATATTCTTGTGGCGTAAATAAGTAGTTACAAGAGTATGATGTACCTAACAAAATTTGGTTGTTACGTATCAACGATCATGATCGATCTTATAGTTAGATAAGAATGATACATTGGCTAACGTGTTTAACTCTGGCGAACGAATACGATTCGTATTCGTGGTTGGATATTGCAAAAGAAGAAGAATATAAAGAGATTTCGATGTTATGAGTAAGTCATGTTGTAAGAGAAATTTAAGGTAAACGGCAAGAACAAGGTGTAGTCTTACGATAAAGCCGTTCTGGACTGAGCATTCTCATAACGTGTGGAACGGCATGATTGAAGAGCGGGGCGCGCATGGTGTTTCTCACGGGAAATTTTCTGCTCGGTTCCATGAGGAGACTTCCGTTCTTGAATGCTCTCATAGTGTTCGCCCATGCTTCGCTACTGGAGTATATGAAGCTACCATCGATCCAGCTTGTTACTTTATTTATCTGCAACCTCACATATTCAGAGCTATTTTTCATGTTATTGTTTATGAGCTAATATTTTTCTTTTATGTCATCTCGCTGCTAGTCATGCAGGTAAAACACTGTGTCATCTATTTTATTCTTATGAATGTCCACAGGGTAAATGTAAAATTCTATTGATACGATTGAAAATCGTGTCATTCACATTTATTTATTTTCATTTTATCCAATGAAGTCAAGTCTAACGTTTTTATTAGATTAACTTATGTTTTATTTGTAGCCGCACGAAGTTGGAATAAAAAAGTCATAAATTTTTAATGGATGCGGAAAAGTAGGAAATTACCTGTTCGCGAGGGCTGTTCGGGCTATGTCCAGTTTGGCGGTCGTAATCGGCACGTAGGAAAGGAATGTACTTGTTACCTTGGCACTCCTTGTCGAAAACCGGATCACATTTATCCACGTCGATACGATGGAACTCAATAGGGCAGCCACTTTCGCTGGCCATGATTATTTCCGACGTGATCAGTTGCCCTGAAATCATTTCGTTGTCTACACTAAAATTTAATTCTTGCTAGTTAAATCTTAATGTTATACATTGGAATTCAGAAGGGATTAGTCATAACAGGATTTGTCAAACAGGACCTAAACCGATACGCTTCCGGCTATGGATTATGTATTTTATTCATATCTACCAGTATAATAGGCATTAATATTGTGTAAACTCAACTTCAAGTATTATCGAGAATTAATGTTCAATAAATATTTGCAAAATCGAGATAATTTTTACCGAAAAAAGCAAACAGAGCAGTCCGGTTCTTAACGGAAGGTAAACCTTCATCTCCTTGCATGAACAAATCACTTAGTTTTCTTGGCGAGGGTCTGTCTTGGCCAGCCAATGCATAAACACCATCGGAATAAGCTGCAGGTACCTTTCGTATCAGCCTGCTGCCTATGAAGTTTACAAGCTGAATTAAGTGATCCTTCAGAAAGCTTTGGTAAGTAAATGTTTCGAGTACTTGCCGATTGATCCCCAATTTGGATGGGCCAAGTTGTTGTACCATCCATCGTATCTTTGCTTCTCCACATCATTGTAAAATGCTCCTAATGGTTTTAAAATAAACAATTAGTAGAGTATAATATTTTAATCGTATTCCTATTATAAAAAAATATTGTTTTTTATTTTAAATTAACAAATTTTGCATAATCGTATGTTAATTATTAAGATTTATGCATAATATTTAGTAAGAAAGTACCAGCGAGTACTTTACAATTATAAAATATGCAACGCGAGTACCGTTAACGAGGCAACGAATGAATGTTTAGAAATGAAAGCTTCATAAAACGGAGTTCAGCCAGGCGAGCTTGTCTGGCAAGAGCGAAAGTTTGTTGCGCGGCTAGCACCTACCAGTTTCAACGAGTAACACGATCCAAAGAACCCAGAGAAACAAATGCAACCGTTTGAAGAAACGGACCAAAAATATACGTTTCCCTGTCATCGTTGTTCTTCTTTACTCTTCAGAAAGATCTAAATCGGTGCCATATCTCATCTGTACGAAGAAAACCAGGATCTGATGGATCTCACTCTAGGTGACCCAAAAAGAAAAAGTAGAATTTCACGTTTTCTCAGCGACAATCCGAACGATTCATTTTCCTTGTTTCACTTTTCTTTCGAAACTCACAAATTGAATTACTAAATAGAATAGGGGCACATTTGAACATAAAATCCGGAGAATCGGTTGGAAACGTCGAATTGAGTCACCTCACGAGTTTCTTCAAGATAGGAATGTTAAGCAAAAAGTTAGAAAAACTAACAATGCGGGCACGGGTAAATTCACAACGTCACGTGCGTGCCGGTCAAGTTGAAAAAAAAAAGTATTATGCTGGCTCTCGAGAATCCTTGTACACGATCAGCGCGATCAGATTTTTTTCACTTTGGTGTAAAAGACAAGAAAGATGAAGATAACGTTGAGGTTTTTCAAAGAATTGTTCAAGATCGATATTCTTTCTATTTGTCTTTTTGTCTGTTTTTTTTTCTTATTTCTTAGCTTTTTGTAACGTGGTTTGGGCCAAGAGCGTGGTCGAGTTGTTGAGAATCAAGCTACGAACCGACACAAGCCGATCTTAGCTGTACGGTGAAAGTCGCCGGTCTACTTGCTTCGTTCTTACCAACCGCCACCACCAGATTACCGTCCTTCTCCTTCTCTTTTCCCATATTATTATGGTCTTCTCTCTTTTCTTTCAACAACATAACGAACGAACGAGCCTATCCGTAAAGTTCTACACGTAAAACCTCTCTAACTAAAGGAGACCCCCACCAAGTTTCTTACTCGCAAGCGATTCCTTTCTCCAGGCGGCACGTTTTACCGAGGCGGCATCGCTCGTGACGTCATCATATGCGCAGGCCTAGTTTTTGAGTCCGCGGCACCGATTACCCAAGGCAAAACCTCTCCCTAGTCTCTCCGTTCCTCGAGTTCGTTTCAAGGTCGACGCTTCACGACGATCCTCCTGGTTAGCCTCCTGCAGCTACGTTTCACCTTCTTCTTCTTTTTTTTTCTTTTCTTCTGTCCTTTCGACGAAGGAGGATCTTCTCAACGACATTCAAACGAACCTCGTTGCCGCATGTCTGTCTTTGATATACTTTTTCCTGTATCTTTTTACCTCTTGGATCCGCATGAGTCATATTTTCGAAACAGTCTAGACTCTATCGTAATATTTTCTTCTCTTCTTACAGTTTTTTGCTAAAAATACGATGCACGAGAAAGTTTATTTGTAAATTTATAGTATGAATAATCTTTCATCAGAGCTAGACAAAAAAAGCATTTAGTGCGATCAGTGAAATGGAGATTAGATTTTTAGCATTTCTTTTTTTTTTTTTTACATAATATTATACATTCAATTACAAATGCAAAGTATGTTTTTACTTACAAGAAATTAAATGATATTTGCAGTCATCCGCATTGTCCTGTTATATCACATTAAATACATTATGTATTATGTATGATCAAAAAATGAAAAAAAAATACAGAAAATCTATCGAGTGTCATTTCTTACGGATAAGCAAGTTTTTTGTCGCCATAATCCGTATCGTTTCCTCATCATTTTTTTTAACTGTTCATGGTTTCGCAACCTTGACGAGGAAGCTTACTTTTCAAATTCAAGCAAATAATTCGAGTTAAATAATATGATTTGATTGAAGTTCAATACGTTTTTATGCTGTTTTTAATTTTTTTTCTGTTATATATATTAAGATTATTCCTAAATATAATGTTCATTTGTTAGGATATCATTTGTTTTTGTTGTTTTAATTAAAAACTGTATATGGTATGAAATTTTCATCACACATCCGTGATATTTGGTGATCGCATTCTTTTGGCCGAGAGTTGCAGGTATAATGTGTGTATGTATGTATGTATATATGCAAGTATGTAAGTACTTATGTATATATTGAGGTTTATGTTATGACTCAATCCACACAAAGAGAGATCGCGCCTACTCGGCTACCGGTCGATTTTTATCGCCCTTGGCACGAATCGTCAAAGACGGTTACATTTGGTTGAGATCGTCCGCGAGTGTATATACTTTCCTCGTTAAGACCATACGTTCCAGTCGAAATACGTCTGTCTCTTCGTGTCTTGAATACATTTTTAACGATTTATACGACCGAGGTCTTTCACCTTTTATTCGACAAAATAACGGCTTCTTTTCTACCAGGAAATAAAGGAAACTTTGGACGATGCATTCGAGAAAGAAAAAAAAAATTAGATTACGTACGCATATACAATTAAATTTTGATTTACTTTATCCAATTACAAAATCCAATTACAATGCACATCATTATTAATTTTTCGTTTTATTTTTTTTCGTTATTTGTCCAATGTAAATTATGAAGAAGTTTGATCGTAAAATAAATACATCATTTTTTCGGATGATAGGTTTTCAAATAAAAGATATATTTGTAATCGTTATTTTTAATGATTTTTTTTTTTTACTTTTTTTATTGTTTAAGTCACTCGTGTAATAATTAAATAATGAATTTTTTATTTGCTTATATTATATATATATATATATATATATACGTATGTATATAAATTGACCATTTAATTTTTGTTTCTTTTATTTTCGTTTAATTTAGTACTTATAATAAGTTTAAGTAAAGAAAGAGTTTCCTGATATTATGTTTTATCAAACAAAATTCTCTATAATAAAGAAAATATTTCTAATATCCTGTTCAACGTTCGATATTCAATATCGACGGTTGCAATGAAGAATCTTTGATGTGAGCTTTTTATAATCCATGGAAATGCAAAAATATACAGCTTGGGGTACTTTTACTTCGTTATGTAAACGAAATCGTGGCTATTGATGTTATAAGCATCGTATAAGTCATGTCACAAGAGAAATCCATTAGGTGATAAAGGAAAGAAGAAAGCAAGAAAAAAAAAGCTTTAAATGCATTCTTCCTTTCGATTCCTCGAAGCGAGGATTTAATTGTTTTTTCTCTTATCAGGAAACACAGAATTATTTTACGAATGGCACGATTTATATATGTATTTATGTCTGCATATATGTATATGTATCGTACACGTTTGTCGTGATTTATAAAAGAAAGTAGAGAGAAATTGGAAATGAGAAAAAGAGAGATAGAATGAATGGTCCGTTAAAAGAGAATCAATCCGTGAAAAGTTTTTCAATCGAGTAGAAAAAAATAATGAACGCATGTACGCGAGTTCGAGCTTTGACAACGCACACATGCACGCACTCACACTCGCAGACACGCACACACATACACATACACACAAAAAATGTGAAGACCAATGGATCGATAGATGTATAGATGGATAGATGGATAGATGGATGGATTGATAGATGGATGGATGGATAGACCGAAAAAATAAATAAAAAGAACAAAGATCATTTGGAAGTCGATCCAGGATAATAGTATACGACTGCTGGTGCTGGTAATTGCCAATGAGCTGCATGTAGTTCTATTAATTGTAGAAGCGTTTTCCTCACGGATGGAAGAATCGTCTCGTCAGCAAGAAAGGCGTCTCGTAGACTTCCAAGAAGTTGTTGAAGTTGTGCCGGTAATTCAACATCCAGATCCTTACCAATGCAAGTGAGAATGAAGAAGAGACAATCCGTCTACGGTGAATGGGAAATTCGAAATAACATATCAAGATCACGAAGTTATGACATTGAGATAAGTAGATCACTACTATTCGGTCAAGGTGGGATGAGCTGAACGAAGGTGAGTAACGATATTAGAATTAATGCAATATGTGCATAGATCGATACGCATATTCCTTCATTCATCGTAATTATAAGAAATACTTTTTTGTATGCTTTTTTTTTCTTTTAAATAAATTACCAACATCAATATATATACAGTGAGGAAAAAAGTATTCGTATAATAATAATAAAATGTCCATGTTACTTTTTTATCTTCGCTCTGTACATTTATATTTTTTTTTTTAACAAATAGAATAATTTGTATCTCACCTTCATTCAAATAACAAAAATTATTTATTTTTACCTCGGCAAGAGAATTTACGACCGGAGGCTGCAAACAATCCTGGCAACATTTCCAGAGTAACGTGAGAAGCACACGGCCCGGTGGAACTCCTTCTTGTTGCGTCTTCAGTTGAAGTTGTCGTCGTTTCAGCTGCAGTGCAACATAATTACATAGATAAACGTAATACATACCTATTATTCGCATATACATTCTCGAGTTAAACAAGGTTGCACAACATGTTGGTAAGTAAGCCATTGAAATAAGGAACAATTACTTGCCGCAGGTAATAAATGCTATAAATTCAACGAGTTTTTTTTTATGCGAAGCTTTTTTTGTACCTGTAAGAGTTACTCAGGAGACACGGATTTGATTTGCTTTTTTTGTTTAGTTAGTCGCTACTAGAAGACACAAATCAATTCAGTAGAAGATACATTCTCCACACCTGACAGTACATCTCGTTGAGGAACATCATGAAGGCCGAATAACGGTGACAACCTGACTCATCTCGAAGTATTCTCGCACGATCTTGGTACCATTGTTGACATATGTTCAAGAGCGATTCCAAGAAGGTCTCGTTACTTTCTTTCTGGATAATAAGATATCAATGTAAGTATAAAAACGAATTTTATGATTAGATTATATATTCAAAGAAATATATACGTTTCAATTGGTACCTCTATGATAGTGATGCAAATCTTTGCCGCTGGTTCTGCATAGCGACGATTTTCAACGGTCCGTTCTAATATATGTCGTACGAGTTCCATAAGCGAACGTGCATTCAATAGATTTGGATCTGAAGGGCGAAAATTTTATGAGCATTTTCTCAAACTTTTTCACAACGATAATATTTCTTAAAATATGGAAGTTTGACACATTGACGTCACTTACCATCGATGGCTCTTAAAAGGGTGTCTTGAACAGGGCACGGAAACTTTCCTAATTCCGAAGCATCAGAGATATTAATTGCTTTAGCAGCCAGAACATCGGCAGCGTTCAGACTTTTCGAACGTTTCAAACCGTAAGTGGACACGAATGATAGAGACTTCGTAAGTCTTCCTACTTTCGGTGTGCTAGATTTCCCTTCATTGTGGTCCACATTGAAGTGAACTCTATTTGTACCCTGTCAGACAAAGACAATAACTTTTCTAATCCATATTATTCCAAACCTTTCAATATATCAAATTGCCTTCTGATCGGACATTATAGAGAACTTGTCAATTGTGTTATCTAATCGAGCTTACGTGTAAGATATTTCCGCTGGAAGCAACCGTTTCCAAAGGATGTCCTTGTCTCGACGAACTCGAATGATGGCTACCATGAGAATGTCTCTGTTGATGTAAGGGATGATGAAGTTGCTGTTGATGTTGCTGTTGTTGCTGAGCGTAAAGATATCGATGAACGTTCCCACTCGATTTGCTGTGCTGTAGATAATACGGGGTACGCTCTGAAGCATTCGTCCGAGACCTGATCCAGACATGCCCGCTTAAATGTCAGTCTATTTAAATGTCAAACTATATGTTAATTTGTATTCCTGCAATTACATAACGCGTGCATCGAAAAGAAAAAAACTAAAGAAAGTAGATTGCCATCGGATGATTATTTTCTTACTCATTGCATCATCAGGATGATTAAATCAAACCTTCGAACGGTATTTGGATCTTCAAAATTCTAACGTAACACTTTGCATATAAATAAGTAATATAACGTTTCACTAGCGAGAGAAAGTATTTTAGTTTTCATTCGAAACATCCACCATTTTCTACGTGCGTACAAGCATTCTCATATTTGATTTAAAACTATCAATGACCAGGCCAGCACGTATCGAGAACGATTCATTTGACTATTTTAATCGATTCGTATGCATCCTTGGTACGAGTTTTCAATCGTTTTCTGTTGTTTGAATCCAATTTGATCAAAAGAGAACATGCCCTCTCATGAATTTGATTGTATCTTAAAATAGATAAAAAGAATAACGCGATTTTTCTTCGTTATAATATAGGTTTCAAATCCGACATTTCTTTTGTACGTCTTCTAAGGCCTGTCCCTGTCTGTAACGCGGACTCACTTAGATGGATGCGAATCGTTCTGTTTCATAGTGAACTCCTTAGCATGTACGTTCAATCTTGGATTAGTGACGTTCGCCGTTGTCCCTTCCGTTCTTCCACCTACCAAGGTTACGAAAAAAGTTTTTAAGAAATGTCTTGAGTCATAAATAGACGATAAATTAAATATTTATTCGACAAATATATTAATATTATGAAATGATAAATAAATCAATAAATTTACCTGGTGGTCGATAAATCTCTAAGGATGGTTTAGTCTTAGTACTATTTATATTATTAGTTCCTTTCGACTGAATTGCATCCTTCATCTAAAAACAAGTATAAAAACGTATATTGTTCATAATATACAATTTTTTTTGAAGCTTAAACTTAAATCACTTAATAATAATGAATATTTTGCAGATTTGTGAAATTTAATTGTTTTATCATTCACTAAAATGAAATCGATTGAAACGGTATAGATAGCATTTTAATTGTTACAGTTATAAAGAAAGGGAAACGCACCAATTCGTGACTAGGTTTTAGAAGCAATAAATTACAGCACGCATTGTAATACGTGACCGGGTGTTTATTGTTAATATCGAACAATTAAATAGGAATTTAAAGGGGCGAGAAAAACAATAACGGCAAGTAATAGAATAGGTAGTTGTTTTATTGTTTCGAAATTCCCTTTCTTTCTCAAGCTGTTTTTATTAACTACTTGAACTCTCCCAATAATTTCATGTATTCGTGTTCTGTCGTATATATATGTAACATACGTATATATACATACCTTCACAGTTACATTCGTACTTCGAAGTCATATTTTTCGTTCACACGTAAAATAAACTTTGACGAAATAAAAGAGTTACCTCTACGATACTCTAATATTGCTTCATAAGAAACAGAAAAATACTGTGAGAATAAAAATATCGAAAAAATTCGACGAAGATCGTATACCTATTACTTTTTCGAACAAGACAAAAACGTCTATTTGAATTTCGCGCCAGTAATGATGGTTAATGAATCGACGCGCGTTAGCGAGTGGTACACGCGTTGACGTTGATTTCTCGAATTGGACGAAGGTTCTTTTCAACAACGATGACGACGACGACATTTGACTTTAAACGTTCATCAATGCCATATACTACTGTGTATAGAAAGTCTCGAAGCCAAAAAGAGTGAGAGAGAGAGAAAGAGAAAAAAAGAGAGGAAGAAAAAGAAAAGGGCAGACATATAAAAACTAAAAGAAGAAAGAGAAAAAGGGAGAGAAAAAAGAGAGATATAAAAAGAGAAAAAATAGCAAGGACAGATAGACGAGCATGAAAAACGTGGGGGGATTAAACTTACAGTGAAGAACGTGAGAGGATCATCCTTTTGAAGATCCTTGAAAGTATCGGCAAAGGTAAATCCACGTCTTGGAGCGCAAACAACGCTTTTCTAGCAAAAGCGCGTTACGGAAACGCGTCACCGCTCTTTGGCGTCGAAAGAAGCGCGCTTGGTTGGTTGCTTGCTTGCTTGCTTGCTCGCTCGCTCGCTTTCTCGTTCGTTCGTTCGCTTACTCGCTCGTTCGTTTGCTATTTTGCTCGTTTCTTCGCTCGCTCGTTTCTTCTATCGACTATTGTTCGGTCGTCGTGATTAGTCCGACGTGAAAAGAAAGACGATGCGACGAAGCAACAAAGAATACGAGAGAGTGATATTCTTACGTCGTGACACCCGCGTAAGTTCAATAGTGACGAGAAGATATGGAAGAAAGGAAAAGAGAGTTAATAACAGATAAAAAGAAAGAAAGAGAGAGAGAGAGAGTAAGAGAATGAGAGAGATAGAGAGAAACAGAGTTATATAGAAAGAAAAGGAAAATTCTCTTTACACCTTTTTTCCGCGTATCTCGAACACTACTACGGTAACGTTGTCAGGCGTACGAAGAGAGAACCGACTCCAATGACTGGGTACTAATAATAGATACGACGGAGCCAAGAGAGAAAGAGAGAGAGAGATAGAAAGAGAGAGAAAGAGAGTACACTAATGCACTTAAGCCAGAGCGAACAAGAATATCTATAGTCAGGATATGTGTGTTTGTTCGCCGTTACCGGCCTCTTCTACGCTGTGCGTATTAACGTCCACTGGTGCGACTAGTAGACTGAAATATCCAACAGACTCATCGGGATGAGATCCTAGTCTATCCTTCTCACTCTTTCTCTCATTCTACTTCTCTCTTTATCTTTCTCAGTCTCTTTATTTCTTTCTTTTAAGTTAGCGCGTACACCGTGTACCTTCGTCGTCCAAAAACTCCGCGCTTAAATCGTCAAAACAAGATGGCGGCGCGATTACCACGCCAAAGAATATGAGAGAGAGAGAGAGAGAGAGAGAGAAAGAGAAGGAAGGAGTGAAACACTGAGGTCTTAAAACGTGAAAATCCATGCTTAACCTGTGCGGTATCGTCGATTTATATACTCCAATGGAGTCTTTAAGATCTTCAGTGAAAATTTGTTAAGTTCCTTCGTTAAACTTGGCTCTCGGATTTCTTAGAACAGAGACAGAGAAAGAGAATGAGAGTGAGAAGAAAGGAAAAGTTTTTGGAACTTCTTCCTCGAAGTACTTCTCACTCATTCTTTCTCCTTCTCTCTCTCTCTCTTTCTTTCTCTGTGTGTTTGGCTTTGTGTTCTTCCTTACTTCTCCTTTTTTTCTTCGTTCGTTCGTTTTCAGAGATACGGAATTGCAGTATTATGCTTGAGAAGGTTCGGCTCCATTGTTTAAGGATAGAGAAATTTTGCTGGAAAGTTTTTCAAGGGGAAACGTTTTACCGTAAGAAAACGTTTCTCTATTAGTTTCCATTGTTATTTTGACTTTTATTCTTTAGTCTTGTTAAAATACCTGCAATACTCTTTCTATATATTCATTAGAATTTATTTAAATCGTTTTGCATTTTCATCATCATTTTGTAATATTTAAAATCCCATATATAGACAATCTCGTTCGATAAATATCGAGATTTACGCTTCGATAGTCTTAGAGTTCGATACTTTTATGGAAATAGATTTGGTCTCGATCGATGACAAATGTCTCTCTTTTTCTCTCTCGCTCTTTTTCGATTTCTTTTACATATTCTCGTCACGTTTACTTTGACGTCATCTTTATAAAAAATTGTACAAACTTATAGATATTAAACGACGAACTAACTATTGCTACATTTTCAACCAAAATAATGCAGACTAGTTAGACGTTTATGCAAAACGGAAGCGATCATTCTATTTACGAAAATCGTAATAAGCCGTATCATATATATAAATATATATATATGAGAATATGTATACATATATGTGTGTACATGTACACATGAAATGAGGAAAACTGAAATATCGTTGACACTCATCAAGAAATTCTCATGCGATGATGTAGTTGCGTCTTTACATATATTATGCTGACTATAGAACAATACGATTCAAATTTGCATTCACTAAAGGACACCTGTAATTTTATTTCAAATTAACGTAAAACAAAAGAAACGATTAATTTTAAATATTGCTGGAGAACGCAATTTTCTATAAAAATGTAATCCTTAACAATTCAATGCCTAAATTTCATATATGATATACGAAATAAATAAAAATATAAAAACTCGTATGATCGTGAATACATTATCGATAATATATATTATATTATTTTATTTAATCTCACCTTTGCTCCGAATTTATTAACCAGTCGTGTCTTCACAGTTGAATTTGTCGTGATCGGTTTTGTTGTAGCTGTGCATCGCATCGTATGCAAATGCATCCGGTTGATCTATAGATGTTAGTTTTTGTAGGTAACTTTGAGGAAAACTATTTATTCGTTTAAAACGCTTTAACATTAGAGTTAATAATTGCGGGAAAACTATTAATACGAATTTTCATATAACGATTACGTTTAACATTAGTTTTGATATGGTAATTTTAATAATTATTATAATTATTAATTTGAAAAAATCCTTTAGCAATTGGATAACGATAATACGTACACGTGAAAGAATCGAATAACTGACTAATATGTTGTAATGAATAGGAGCGGGAGAGACCATACGAAGTGATCGTATATGCTCCGTACATGGCGCTCGATTCTATACTCGAATCTCGATCGATAATCGAAATGAAATCGTTCGTCTCGATATCGTCATTTCGTCTGTTACGCAGTACGATTAAATTCACGGTATTGAATCCTATCAAATATTAATATAAATTTAATCTTTTGTGGTATATTTCCTTTTATAAGCTTTCAATTGTTACGATTTATTTTAATTTGTTAAGTATTATTAATAAATGTATTTCGTTTTTTAGGTTAGGTTCGATGATCAAGAAAGAAGTAATAATATGCTGCTTTAGAAATGATGTGTGGAAAAAGTATTACAGGTATAATGGAATTTTTCTTGTTTATATTTTTAAATTGTTTTATTTTATAGTTTTAAATGATAAAATATCACTCGTAATTATATAATTTATGTTAAATGTTTGGGAAAGTATAATAAGACTCAGTATGGCTAATAGTTCATTACTTATAAATGTTTTAATCGAAAAATAATTATAATTTTTTGATACTTGTATTTATTGCAGGTGCAAGAAAATTAACCTGATTAGTTGGAATTATGAAATAGGATGAAATGGTAACAGCAAGAACAATGCTGAGAAAATTATGAGAAGACCGGTCTAATACTTGTGGTAACAGAATTTACTAATATTATTTTACTTTTCAGTTTTCTCTATTTTATTCTATTTTTTTATTTAAATTTTATTATTTATTCCTTTAATTGCTGGTTTAAATAGATAATTGTGGATAATTTAAATTGTATATTTAATTCTCTTCAATACGTTAAAATTGGTAGTTCTTTATGTGTTTGCATACTAAAAACAGGAACATTTGTAGCAAATAGAGGTTTTCATTATTTAAA
Source organism: Polistes dominula (assembly GCF_001465965.1). Next base: position 2,012,291 of record NW_015148973.1, on the reverse strand, counting down.
TAAATATCTACTTTAGTTAAAAATAGTTTATATCAGAAATATTTTTTATATTTAATTGTTTGTTATTTATTTAAATTTATATAAAATGTGGAAAATTAATACGTTCCAATTTATACAGAAATTTATAAATGTAACAGTTATAGTTACAATGGTATCGGTTTGAAAATGATTATAGTGTGATAGAATATAAATTTTAGAGTAGTTTATGGTAATAATTATAAAAATTATATTACATAGATTAAGCTTGAACGTTAAATCCATTTATAAAAAGTTAATGCTAGTTGATTCGCTATATCAAATAAGTTGTTTAGTTAATATAATTTTTTAGCAATGATGTAATTTTATTTATCTTTAATTTTTTTTAATAAAAATAAATGACAATTATTTTCTTTACATTTAAAATTAATGTTTGTATCATATCTATGATCAAGTTGATTTGGATTTATAGTGATACCCTATTATTATTATTTCCAGTAAAAGAAGTTGCCTTTAAAAACAATTTTGATAAATTCATTTAGATAGATCGGCTAAATCGATCTAAGAAGGATCCAGACCTTAATAAAATTCGTCTTATCTTACAGAAAGGATTACCAGGTTTTTTCTCCCTCGTGGATTTGAAAGAAACCGATGGTAAAGCTTAGATTCTTTGGTGGTACCTTTGAAGGTATTACAATTTTACGATTAAGAATCGAAAGTACTCCGAACGAATGATTTATTTTCATTCGGTTGCATCTCACACCCCGTGAGCGTAGACCATTCACTTTACAAATATATTTTACACCGTCGTTTGGTAAAGTTCTTATCTCGTGGAGTTCACCTCCGTGAAATCGTTTCTTATCTCGACGAACGTACTTTAGCTACTTCATCTTATAGGAGAGACTATGCGTCGGACGTTGGCGCCGGTTTTTGTCGTTGAAGTTCTATCGCTTGGTAACTCGTCGATGAACTGTTCTGTCTCGTCGTACTCGCTCTGTCGTCATTGCCTATCAACAAAATATTACGTTATTATATACTTGATATAATATTAAGTTATTGCTCGTTAATTTTTCATCTTATAAGTTAGTATAACCATACAAGATATTTCATAAGTTAACGTTTATATGCTTTAGAAGGTAAAGAGTACAAGGTGATGAACGTTTACAACAACGGAAGACGAGAACTTCCACGAGACACCGTAAAATCTACTTAAATGCGAAACCATTTTAAAGAGTAACGCCCGTTACGATGAACTCTATAGACACACGGAGTCTAACATAAACGCACGTTATGGAAAATAGCTTCCCTCATGGAATTCAGGGGAAAAGAGAGTAAGAAGAGAGAGAGAGAGAGAGAGAGAGAGAGAGCAGTATTTTATCGATCGGAGCGTTCCCTGCAAATCGACGAAACCGTTATCGGTTCGTCGTCTCGAAAAGAAGAACGAAAAGGAAAAGAAGAAGGAGATCGAGATCGGCCAGTGTATTTGGCCGCTCGTAAAAATAAATCTGCCGGCATAATCCGTTCGAAATGATAGCGACTGTCCTCGTCTTACAGCCTTGGACGATGGATATGCTGAGAGAATTTTCCACCATGGTTTTATTTCCTTACTTTCACGAAACGAAGGAAGGAACGTGGTAGTAAGAAGACTCTCAACCAGGATTATTATTATGATTATTTTCATTACAGGACTTTCTCAAACGTCATAGTTCTGATTGTTACGGTTATTACATTTGGTGGTGTCGCCAGACAATTACGGATTACCGTGACAAAAAATATCTACATCGAATTTCAAAACTCGAAGATATTTTTTCTTTTTTCCCATCCTGACAAAAAATTCATACACGCGTACACGTAGATATCTTCCTTTACATAAATCAATGTTGTTTCTGTAGGTAGCACGAAATTATCGCTTTTTATTATCATCTCAAACGTCGGGCTCGGCGGGATGCTTCGAAACGGGTATGCGCATAAATATATGCTTAGCCGAACGAGATTTCGAGGGTGGCAGGCTAAAGCCACGGACTCAAGGCAATAAAACTCTCCGGAATTTACACCGAAATTAGACTTTACCGCCCTGCCAGGTTCATCCCGAGCGACAAACCCCTCCGTCTCTATCCACCCTTATCAAGGAAACAGGAAAGGGTTGGAAAGTCAGCGAATAAGAGAAAGAGAGAGAGAGAGAGAGAGAGAGAGAGAGAAAACGACCAAGCCAGTTGGTAATTCTCCTACACCACTCCGACAGAATGGCAACTTTCTCATTCCGTTCTCTACGAAATAGAACGTTACACCGTACCATTTCTGCATCGTCGCTTTCCTCTACTCCTCTCTATTTCTCTCTCTCTCTCTCTCTCTCTCTCTCTCTCTCTCCCTCTCATTCTCCCTCCATCTTTATCTATTTTTTTTTCTTTCTTTCTTTATTTCTCTTCTATACTCATCTTCTCTATTTTCCTATACGATCCTTCGCCACTCGCCTTTTTCCTTCATACATTCTTTCTCTTTCTCTATGCGAGAAGCTCTCAGAGACCATAAAAACCAGCAGTTCATTTCCCTAATGCGAGCGCTCGAGTCGTGCCAAACGGAGATGGGGAACTCGTAGGGCAGTGACGATGGCCCGAATCCTACCGCGAACGGCTTCGTCCCTTGGCTTTAAGGGCGATCGAGCTTACCTTCAGGACTTCTTTTCTTTTTCTTCTTTTATGGTGTTTTTTTTCTTTTTTATTATTTTAACTCGTTTTTCCTTCTCCCGCTTTTCTCGAAGATCACGTAATGCCCGAGACGTCGGTGATCGAGTTCTTCCGAAAAAAAAGGAAAGTAAAAATAAGATGTAGGACGATAAAAGGGGTGAAAGGTTTTACGTGAAATTGGGCTTGAGAAAGAAATTAAAGAGAAGAAAAGAGTTGGAAGTAAGAAAAAGAAAAATAAAGCCAAAAAATTAAGGCCATTGTTGTTTTATTTTATACTCCTACGCGTTATCCTACGTCTGTTCCCTGTTACGCGGAAGTAAAGTTGTACAACTAATATTGTACTATTATTATTATTATTATTATTATTATTATTATTATTATTATTATTATTATTATTATTATTATTGTTATACATATAAGTATGATATAGAAATATTAGTTTAGTATGAATAATATTAGAAGGGTCCATATATAACTCGATGAAGTATCGATGACAAAGTACATCGTAGATCCTTGTTGGATTTGTATTGATATTCTGTACAATTTTTGTTGAGTTTAAAATATTGATTTCCATTGAAAAAAAATTGTTATGACTTCCGTATCTTGATAAAAGCGAATTCTATGAAATAGCTGTAATAAATATTACATTTCATTTTGAAAAACTAGGAACTTTTATTTGAAATATTTGTTTATAAGATAAATAGGATCTGAGATGTTTGGTAATATCGTTTAAAACGAGACGTCCGGTATATTAATAAGAATAGTACTGTGATATTAAATATTCTGCTTTTTTCCCTCATCTTTCTGCGCAAAAAAATATTTTTTCTATTTCTTTTCTTTTGTCTCCCTAGCTATCCCGGCACGTTCGCCTTAAGAAAGCTTTTAATTTCTGCCTCCGAAATTTTCTCTCTCATTCTTAAGAAGACGAACGAGATGTTTCTTTTTTTTTTTTTTGAGACCAACGCACGTTGATATCTCCAGAGACGTCACGTGTTTCACTAGTTTTCGAGAAAGCACCATTATCGTTGCGAACGAGAAAATTATGACGAGAGAATTCATGCACGCGAACGTGCCCAACACACATTTTTTCACGTGATTCCAATTCGTAAGAAGAGAGAAAAAATGGGAAGTCAAATGGGAAGGAGAAAGAAAGATAGAAAGAGATTGTAACGCGAATGAGTAGTGACGTAAAATTACCAGACAAAGTAGCATCACGTAATAACGAAACACCCCACTGGAATGTCATAGCGTTCTCCTTTGTTTTCCATTGTTTTTTTTTTCTTCAAATTATATATATTCCTTTATGTATTTCAAAGTAGTTTGAAGTTTTTTCCCTTTCTTGAAAAAATACTTTTTTTTTTTTATTATAAATTATATTATTTTAAATATTCGAAGAATAATTATTTTGTCATTGCATATCTGTTGGTTTAAATTTAATATTGCATAATCACATCAATATAATTACATACAATTTTTGTTTCTAAATATGTACAACAGATTAATTTCTAGAAGATAATATCAACATTTGTTAAGAAAATTTGTTTGAACAGTGCTTATAATTATTTTATCTATTGCATATTGTAATTATCCGATTAAGATTGGTTAAAATGTAAAATTTGAAATAAGAATTCTAATTTCTACAATATATTGGATTCTATAAAAAAAAAAATAACTAGACCGTTGATCGATAAAATTAGATTCAATTTGACATTATAGACCATGTCGAAGCGATTAAGCAGGAATCAGTGACAGTGTCGGTTAAACACTGAAACCAATTGGTGCGATGGCAAGCTCGTCGATGCTGTTGACGTTTTCCTCATCAGGAGAAGGACGAGAAGGACGAGAAGTAGGAGAAGGTAGAGGTGGAGTAAGAGGAAGAGAGATAAATCGAAGGGAGTAACGTTTTGCTGTTAACTAGGTCAAACCACAGATTACTTTCTAGCTAACTACGAGACGTTAGCAGAGGAAAATGCAACTAGCACGCACAGCATGCGTGCGTATCGTATATGTATATGTGTGTTATATAATATCAGTGGTGAAGGTGATGGTATTGGTGGTGGTGGCGGTGGTTGCGGTGATAGAAAGGGGGTTGTTTAGGGAGTAGTAGAAGCCCTTGACGTTGCGTTACATAGCGGTAAGCCTCGTACTTGGCCATGATCGCGTGCAGGTGCGTTCTCGTCCAGCAGGAGAGCGTACTTACTCGGAGAAGAGTAGTGGAACAGGGGAAAAGCTTAATGGATAGGCTTAGCTAAAGGAAAATTAGCGAATATACGCAAGCACCGTAAATATTTCCCCGTTATTAGTATAATACAAATAAATCTTATTGTATATTCGCATTCATTAAAATAGGAAAGATTCGGATCAGTTTTTAGTTTTTCATTCCTACAATTATATTTGTTTGTTTGTTTAAATTAATTACTTGAAGAATAATATGCTAAAATATATTTGCTTTCCTTCTTTTTATATCGCTTGATGAAATTTTGAGTAAATATCTGGGCAAAATAAATTAGAAAATATTTATTAATTGATATTAAAATATACGATTTACTCTATTACCGGACAGAATAATATTGCTTTAGATATATGCTGATAACGTGTAAAATATTTTGAAATAATTGAAAACAATTACTTTTATTAATAACAAAAAATTATGATTATATCTAGACTATTTTTATTATATCATTGTTAATTGAAATATAAATATTTAAAACTAAAATTAAATATTTCCATTTAAATTACAGGCGTATTTATTTTTTCTTCATAAGAACGAAAATGATGGAATAACTACAAACATCAATATACACAGCCGTTGTAGGTACTATGGTACTGAATTAATGAATAATAAACTTCAATAATCTGGCGCCGATCGAAATAATTTCAATGCTGCACTCGTTTTTGTATCGACTTGTTATAACCTCCTTTTAATAATGAATTAATAGTCAAATATAAGAAATCATAATTGTACTTTATAAATCATAATTATATTTATAATTTATCAAGGCTTGCAAGGTCTTTAAGGTGTACTAATTCGTGCGTATGTATTCTGTGTTTATTCCTCTCTCTCTCTCTCTCTCTCTCTCTCTCTCTCTCTCTCTTTCTATCTGTCTTTTGGAAAGCTAAATACGAACGAGTAAATGTATATATACATACGTGTAGCTTGTACGACTTTAGAGGGAAAGAGAGTGAGAGAGAGAGAAAAGCATGCACGCGTCTCCTACCGGTAATTCGATGTAGATATGTATTTTACATATATAGAAATAATATATATATATATATAGAAATATACACAAACATATACATATGCATACATATATATATGTATATACCAAAATATATGTATATATATGTATATATATATTTTGGTACACTCGCCAGATGGTTCAACCGAGATGCTGTGGCACCACGCTGTTCAAGAGAAGAGAACGCAAAGGGAAGGAGTGAGAGGGCGATGAGATGTTGGTAGTGGGAGCGAAACAGTGTACGGGGGTGAGAAAGATAGAGTGAGAGAGGGTTGGAGGGGGATGGAGAACGTAGAGGAGAACGGTCCAGTCGCAGTTCCGACACGGCACCGCGCGCGTCAACTTCGGATCAAATAGAGATAGACACAAGGTATAAGAAATCCGTTCATGATTTATTTGTCATTGCTAGTTTAACTTCCATTTTGACATTTAGTCGTTATTGTTTCGTTTGTTCGTTCGTTCGTTCATACGAGTTGAAACGAGATTGATACGTTCTCGTAAATATAATCTCACATTTACATTCGACTCTGTGGGAGAAACAACACGCGAAGAAAAAGTCATAAATAAAAGGGTTGATATTTTCTTTTTCTTTTTGATCTTCTTTTTTATTTCTTCTCTTTCTCTTATTTTTGTTATTCTCATTCTTTTTTTTTTTTAGAAACGCGTGTGTTCTTCGAACTATACACGTTAGATCACACGCATTCGTATATATGTACATCGTACGTACATGTGTGTATAAAATATATAAAAAGATACGTATACGAGAGCACGCGTTAAGTTATAATTAGCTTTGAGCGTGTTTCTCATCTTCTTTCTAGAAGAAGAGAGTGAAAAGGAGAGGAGAGGAGAGAGAGAGAGAGAGAGAGAGAGAGAGAGAGATAGACAGACAAAGCTTCTTCGACTGGGAAGCTCTTATTTTGACTTTCAACGTCATCGAAACAAGCCGGCCGTTCGGTAGTCCCTATTCTATATATATGAACTTGATATTACTCGAGGAAGTAAACCCGAGGAAGTGATAAAAGATCACGGAAATGTGATAAACGAATCAAACAATTTCTTATTGATCTTTAGTGGTCCTCGATCGTTCGATTTTGCTTAGTTGTCGTTGTAACATTTCTCAATTTCGAGTTTTTCAAAAGAATACGAAAAAAGTGAAGAAGAAAAGGAAGAAGTGATAATGATAATAATAATAACAACTGCGATAAAATTTATATCGATCAAATAAATAAAAAATTTTCTACCTGAAATTTTGTTGATTGGCGGAAATTACATCGGCAAGGATTTTTATGGATAAAAAGAAAGTCGAGGGAATACGGACGAGTTTCGATTTTCGAGCTTCCGACGTTCGTCTCAGCGCTGGGACCTCGTGAAACGACGTGAAAGGGTAGTGCGAATGAGGCGAACGCTTTCAAACCGATGAGATGACAGTGCTGTGCGTGCTGTGGGCTACTCTGTCCACCGTGGCATCGATCCTAGCGTGTTCTGGCTTTTATTTGCCTTATTGGATACAGGTAAACGACATTCACTATCCTACTCTACTTTTCTCTTTTCTCTTGAAGTATTTTTTTTTAACTTGTTATTTTTTTTTAATTTTTTTTATTTATATTCCATCGTTATTGTCAACAATCACAATTATTCGACGTTGTATCTTTGCTTTCTATTTCTATCTCTCTTTTTCTTCTCTTTCTTTCACTTTATTTTATACATCATTTTATTTTCTATTTTTTTACTATTCTCATTTCCTTCGTTATCCATTCTTTTAATTTTTTTGTTTACCCGATCTTCGATCGTAACGGAGAATCAACTCTAAATTAGCTTCTTTTCATCTTCCTCGTGTACCTTCCACGTGGAAAAAAGAGAAGCAACGAAAACATCACCCATCTTTCCTTACTGCTGTTTTTTTTTTAAGAAAATCAACTTTCAGCATGCTGCGCTTTTATTCTCTCGACAGAAGAATTTTTTTTTATTATCCTTTTTTTTTATTTGTTCGTTTCTTTTAAAACAAGGTTTTCCTCGTCTCGTTTTACTAATTCTTTTTTTTATTCTTTGTCTCGAACGATCGATTATAATATCGATAATAATATCGTTATAAATACGAACAAATAATCAATCTAAATAACGTATAACATTTCTTTTTTACTTTCTCTCTCTCTCTCTCTCTCTCTTTCCTCTCCCTCTTCTCTTCTCTTTTTCTTTTTTTTTCTCCCCTTTTTAATTTCATTTAATTACTTTTGCAAACGAGTCGACGTTTCAACGCTTGCGATAACGTTTTATAATAGCAATATTCAAGTATACGTAGGTATGTATATAGACGTACGATATATTATTTAAATTCGTTTCCCGTTCGCGATGTGTTCTTAGTTATGAATTACAAATTACGCGCTTGCTTGTTCACGTAGAAATTTAAGCTCGCTCGTCGAAATCGCTGTTTCGAGCGTAATAAAAAATAAAGGGAGTAAAAAAAAAAGAGAACAGAAAAAAAAGAAATAAAAAGATAGAGGGTGGGAGGATGGGAGGCAGGTAGGTAGAATAAGAAAAAAAAAATTCTGCGGTTTTCACAGTCGAAGCTTTAAGCGATTTACCAATTTTGAGGTCGAACTTTTAATGGACTGCAATAAATTGAAATCGAATGGCCTTAATTCACTCTTTCTAACTGTGCATCGTTGATAATTATTTGAAAGTAATTTCGTATATAATATTATATACTATATATATATGTAGACAAGATTTGGTATATAATTTGATATCTTCGCTTTCGAAGATTTTGCATTTTATTTTTATTTTCATATCATAGTAGTCCCACTCCTATCTGTTTCTTTTCCTCTTTTTCAACCCTTATATATTGGTATTACTCTTGGCTCGTTTCGTTTGAACGAGATGCGTTACGAGAGAGACACATTGAAGTCCCTTGTTATATCGTTTAGTACGTATATTACATTCGGCGATACGAGCAAATCGTATGGATATTTTCAGTTTTATTTTACAGTCGATATCACCTAACATACATATACACACACACAGACATACAAATCGATCCAACGAGATTCTTACTCGTTGACATAGTATGCACCCTGTACCATCTGTACATTCCTATATTTCCAAACGAAACCTAAGCATTTTTCAATACAAACGTTGTACAGGTAATCACCGTATAACACGGTTGTTAGGTTTCAAAAAAATATCGTGTTATTGGAATCTCTCTTATACAAAATAAAAAGTACTAGTGCGAAAAGTGGTATTACATTTAAAATATTAAAACAAAATATATTATTATTTGGATATAATTGAAAGAAATATTTATATTAAATAATTTTGTTGAGTTAGTTAGTCAGTTGATAAGTAACCGAGCTTCCAGAAATTTGAATTACATTAAACTTACATACTTTGGAATATTCTTTCTCACATAAATTCTTGTGTTTATTTTTTTTATGATCCTACCTTTGTTCTTACATTACGTTCCGTATTATTCTGGAATTTCTGTAATTTTCAGACGGGGTTAAAGTGACATCGTAATCTAAGATGTCATGTTCTAAGAAGGTATTTTTCCAATTCTTGAACTGTGTTAGAATGAAACCATTGAATAGAAGTGTTGTATTATACAGAGTTTACTTGTACAACTTTCAACAGATGGAAAATGTTTTATAAAACAACTCATTTGTAGGTATTCTTTATTTGGATAACGATCATATCTTTGTGTTACCATAATTGTTACTTCATCGTTTGTGCTTTCATATAATGTATTATAATTGTATATATATATGTATGTCGGATTGAACATTTTAATCGAACAAATTTCCTTATTAGTGATAATGAAATCGTTAATGAACGTATTACAGATACACGTAATCATTTGCAAACAAACAAAATCACTATTATTCGTTAGATAGTTTATACGATAGTCATTTTGGTTTAAACCTTGTAATGTATCGTTTTCACACAGTCATACTAATGTGAAAACAGTTTAACAGTTGCGATCAACGATATAAAGCAAATCAAAGGACATCGATGTATAATGCAATAGATACGTTTAAACCAACATCATGCAACATGTAGGAGAATTAACAGATCAGTGAGAGATTTCAAACGAAATTTGAAAAAAGCAGTAGATTTTACGAGTTTCGTTCAAAATCCGAAATAAAAATATATTCGATATTTTTCGGTTTTTTTTTTTAATATATTTTTGGTTTTGTTTAGACAGATGTACACATGTACATATATATATACGTACGTAAATCATGTTTTCATTCTTTTTCTTTTTATTTTTATTCGGTCAAAATCCAAAAAGCACTTTGATGCATCGTATATACGTAGAGAAATTACAAATGCATATACGCATCAATATTATATGTTCGTCGATATCGTTGATCGCGAGCACTTTGTTAACGTTGCACCAAAAGATGAGCTTATAACTGTATAAAGCAGAACGGTTAGGTAGTACGATAAAATGTTCCCATTCAATTAACGATTCCAAATAATATGAAATTGAGATTACATGGTGATAATAAATCAATACACACATATATATATATATACACGCACACACACAACTAAATACATATATATATTATTTCTTTTGAATTATTTTACATTTGTATTTTTTTATATTATTACCAAGGTATATAAAGGTATGTTACCTTATTTTTCTTTTTTGGTAAAACGAACGAACCAACCAGAGAAAAATAAAAGAATAGAAAAATGATGGCGGTATAAGGTAGAACATCGTACACACGTATCCCTTTTCCTAGTAGCACATAAATCCGTCTTTGCTGTACGATCGGTTTACGTCCGTAAGTAGTGTAACATAGAATGTAGGAGGAAAAGAGAGAAATAGGAGGGGAATAAGGTAGATAGAAATAGAGAAAAGTAGGGGTTGCGCTTAGAACGGTTGGCCCCGTAGACGTACAACTTTACTCCTAGCTTTTTTACACGACGATACGGATGACGTTTCTAGCCGCGACGGATATCCGGCCGCTGGTTCGTTGCTTCGCGGAAAAGCGCGATACGTCCGAGCAATTGGTCGATCTCCGTTGAGAAATGTTCGTCTCATAGACCAACCCTTCTTACAGCATCCCTCACCCTTATCATCCCCTTACCTCACCTCCATTGTTTTTTTCTCTTTTTCCTTATTTCCTCTTCTCGGCTCCTTACACTCGTTTCCTTTCGGCTAGAAACGCCTTCTGCGACATACTCTCTAACACACACACAAATATCGAGCTTTTACAACAAAAGTAGAAAAAAGGAGAGAGAGAAGGAAAGAAAGAGAGACTTATCGTCAAGCGAAAGTATAGTACTCGCAGTTTTTCCTTCTTATTTTTTTTTGTCCTACCCTGTCTTTTCTCGTGAAGATGGAAGGATATGGTATAAGAGACGGAGAGGGAGAGAGAGAGAGAAAGAGAGAAAGAGAAATAGTCGATCGATATCTTTGCGTCTATATGCGTGAGAATGATAGACAAAAGTAATACAAGTAAAGTAACAGAATAAGAGTTAAATTGATTTATTATACATATTCTCAGTTTTTGGCAAGACACACACACATACAGCGTTATATATATAAATGGAATTTAGGTTAAAAGATACATGAAATAATTAATGAGAGTAATATATTAATGAAATAATACATTAAGAAGTAAATGTGATGATGTATTTTGAACATATTATTTTTATTTTACTTTACATATGTAATATTATATAGTTCGGTTAAATCATGAAAACCTTAGGTCTTACTCGAAACAACTAGACAATTTTTGGGAAAACATATAAAAATAATTTGATTATAGACTAAAACTAGCAGTTTTAGGTTAGATATGAATTCACAAGAGACGAGTAGTTAGGTGGATAGAACAGCATGACTAACAGAAAATCTGTTTTCAAAGGACAGAAAGAGATAAGGATGGATCTACGAGTACTCATTGTTCGCGGTTATTTTATTTTCGTTTTCATAGTTTTCGAAGGAAATGAATTTAATCCTTTAAATCAATAGAGAAACTCTATTTTAAGATTAAATAAGCTTTAAAATGAAAAAACATATTCTCCGTTATCGGATTTACAACAATGCAGAATAAAACAGATATTGAGAAACGAAATCGATAAATATTTTTCTTATACTTGAGATCAAATTTCTATTTTATACTTTAACTATTATAATATATTCGCTTCTTATTTAATCAAATATTATTTACTAAAAGTATGTAATTGTATCTTATTTTATATTTAAATATGTCAGTATAATTATTTCAGGATTTAGATGATCGTTTCACGAATTAACGAATTTCACAAAGTAACAGCAATATACAGTGAGTGTTCTTTTAAAATCGTACACCGTTACATTTATTAGATTTTTGTTTGAAAGCTATTAGTATAGTGTGTTTAAAACGAAAAGAATTTAGAGATAAGTTCATTAATATACTTTACATATTAAATGAGTTTAACTTGAAAGCTTTTTTCCTAATAAGAAAATTAAACAAATATAAAAATAATAAATAGAAAATACATCCGTATCTTAAAATCGTATACGTTAGTATAAATGTAAAAATAAGAATAATAATGTACAAAGTAAATTTGTATAAAAATTACCTATCTATTAATATACTTTGAACATTAGATAATTTCAATCTGATATTTTATTTGATTAAAATTTTCAACCCGAAATCATCGCTGAGTAAAAATGTTAAAAAAAAAATATATATATATATATATGTTTCTTTAAACAATCTTAAATATTAATAAAATACATTAGAATATTAAACATACCCCTTAAATAATTGTTAATTAATCAAAGGAAATGCATATTGTAGTGTGAAAGCACGGAATATATGATCTATGTACTATCCTCTTCGAAATACACCGTTAGACTGGTTCATTGTCCTCTATGAAAGTACTTTTATTGAAAGTTGTTTATATGACACTCAGAAGAATACATTTCATTTACCACGCATATTGCTTTCGTTATATATATATATATATTCTTTGGGGGAAGTAATGTAAACAATAATCAATAAAAGAAATTGACTTGACTTTACGTCGAATTTATATTTTGTGCTTTTAGACTACAATTAATATTTTTTTCGATTAATTAACAATCATTTAAGGTATGTATAATATTCTAATGCATTTTATTAACCCATTATCTGCCATAATTCCCATTTGGGGATTTTCGAATTTTACCTACACCACTCGGTTAAATGTGTACTGTAGGGAAAAATGGCATAAATAATAAATATTTTTTGTATGTATAAAATAACGCATATAATAAAAGAAATAGTTTTTCTTATTAGTCTTCTTTTTTTTCATGCAACCAACTACAATCCCTATTTGAGATTTCTTCAAAAATATAAGTATTTTCGAAATAAAATATAGTTTGGCAGTTAATGAATTAATATCTAGGATTGTTTAAACTAACATACATTTTTTTTTAACGTTTTTATATTCAGCGATGTTTTTGAATTGAAAATTTTAATTGAATAAAATATTAAATCGAAATATAGTTAACTCGAGCGGAGTTGTATCACGTTGAGCCAAAATTGTTCCTTAAGGGGATAATTCTAAATATATTAATAGATAGATAATTTTTTAACAAATGTATAGGTACTTTGTATTATTCTTATTTTTACAGTTATACTAACACGTACGATTTTAAGATACAGACGTTTTCTGTATATTATTTTTATATTTGTTTTATTCCCTCATTATAAAGAAAGCTTTTAAATTAAACTCATTTAATATGTAATTAAAGTATATTAATGCATTTATTTCTAAATTTTCTTCTTCTTAAACATACTATACTAATAGCTTTCAAGATAAAATCAAGTAAGAGTAATGTTGTACGATCTTAAGAGGTATACTCATTGTATATAATATGCAATAGTTAAGAATTGTATGATTGAGTGTATACGACAGTTAAGGGCCATCATCGTTAATACTTGATTTTAGTCTCGTAATTACACGACATAATCGGATTATAGGAACGTCAGTATATTTCAATAAATTAGTCGGTAGTAGGTATTCCTTTGTTGGGAATTACCAACGAACGAACGTGGTCTACCGAGTCAATATTCGAGTATTAGTGGATTCGAACTTTATTATCCGCATAATGTCGCACTGAAGCGGGCTCTCTCTGACGAAACAATGGATATTTAATGTTATATTCATCGTCGACGTCTCGTTTCTGAACGATGTCGCGAATGAGTGTGCGTATATATGTGCATGTGTGTGTATGAGCGAAAGGGAAAGGGTAGAAACGAACGAAATTTTACGCATATGGGATCAAAGCTTACGGAACACCACCAGCAACGTTGCGTTACATTTGCATAAGAAAACAGGAATCTCCAAACACGTTATCCTACCTTTTTATTTTCAAGTATGTCGACCAGCTGCGAATTTACTTATCTCTCCTCGGATTTACACCTACGTGCACATATGATCTTCCTGGTAAAAAATTTCAAACGTTACACAGTAGTTACCTTTAAATTTATTTTGTTTTCTTTTTTTTTTTTAATTATTTTTCTCAACGATGTAGGAATTATTTAAATAAAACCGTTCGCGTTTCGGATAGGTAAATAAATTATTTTTTTATTCGACGATAAATGCAAAACGTTAAAATATATGATTGGTACTTTGTTAAATGTTAGTATCCTGAAAAAGATCGAACTATGTATAAAGGATTAAGAAAAATGATATAAAGGAAATTAAAAAAAAAAACACAAAAAAGAAAGAAGGGAACGATAGTGTAAAATTTTGTCCAAGAATGTACCATAGATCTTGCATATGTATGTAAAATCCTTCGATTTTTTATCTCCCTTTCTCTCTCTCTCTCTCTCACCGTGATTTATACGAACTTGCAAAGTTTACTTTCTCCTTTTTTGTCTCCTCTTTTAGATTTTCTTTTTCGTTCTTCTTCTTCTTCTTCTTCTTCCTTTCCTTTTTTTTCCTACCCTTCTTCTTAACCGTCTCCTTCTTCTTCTTCTTTTTCCTTTTCGTCTTTCTTTTTCGAGCCTCCTATGAAGGAGACGCTGCCTGATTAGGATTCTTAATCGACCGAAACCTGGCGCCGTTGTAGTTTCGAAGTCGCCGTGCGTTTTTGTTCGAGATAACGCTAAGATAGTGTGCAGTATCCTGGCAAAGGATACCTTGGAAGAATATGCGAAGCGTACGAGCTCGAGGTAACACGGTTATTAGCATACCGATGGTTCTCGAAATTGCCACATTACAAATTCTGCATGAGAGAGTAGGAGATGGACAGACAGAAAAAAAAAGAGAATGAGAGAAAGATAGAAATATTATAAGATAATAACAAGTAAAGTATTTAAACAACCTATCTGAATAATTCGATTATTATTAGCAATTTAAATAAATCTTTTTAATGAATTTTTTCTTGCTTTCGTGAGGTAACGTAATCCCACGTTAATAATTTTTTCGTAAGCGTAGAAAACGTGTGACGGTAAATTTTCTATTTTTTTATTTTATTTTAAAGGGAATAATTTATTTTTCTATGTAATATTTAATAGGGCATATATTTTTAAGACATGTACAATTACTTTGGAGTTTTTATTATTGAATTTTCTTTTTGGCTTAATAAATAAAACTTAAAAAATAAATACGTAACACGTAACATAGTAAATATATTATAAGATATATAACATAGGATTATGCTATTTTGGAATCCAAGTAGTAAGTTCTGTCTGAAACGAATTATTTTTTATCACCAATAACAACGAGTTATTTATGCGTCTTATTTTAATTATCTCATCTAGTATATATTGGGTTAAATTGACTATTTCTCAAAAGATATTTTTACATAAATTTATAATTTATAAAATATGATTTTTACATTTTTTAAATAAATATCAATTAAAATATAAAAGATAGAAAATATTACATGGAAGCAATTATATTAACACCATTCTAACCTAGTAATTTCGATGTATGAAGACATGTGGTTCGCGAAAGTCGGCTTTTTCAAGGACTTCATCATATGATTTATATACAAAACTTTACGATTTCAGCTAATTAGGAGTTACGGAAGTTGTAACATTTGCACACTTTGTGAGATTCAATTTATCGTCAATCCAAAAAGGAATATTTCGCGACTCGATGGTATCCTTCGTACAGATTTGTATAAGCAGATTATATTTTTTTTGCTCCCCCTTTCTCTTTCATTTTTTTATCTTTAACAAAAAAAAATCAAAAATGAAGAGATTTCGAAACGAACGAAAAATGCTAACCATTTTAGTCCGAGAATATTCTCTCTTTTTTGCCGTTCCCACGCAAATTTTTCTTCATACTTACTTATTTACGTAGTTACTTACTTATGAAAATACTTTAACATGTTAGCCGATATACATAGCTGTATAACGCGAAATAACGAGAACGTTGAAAAATGAACGCGTTCAACACAACGATAATACTTAGAAACCGTCCTCCGCTTGTTATTTTTTTTCTCTCTCTTTTTCTCTCGCACTATATTTTTTTTTAATCCGATTTTACGCAAAGTAAACGCGAAAAAATTAAATGGATACAAATTTAATCACGTGTTCGTTTAGGTATCTATTAATCAAGCTCAGGCTTAATGATGCTTCTTTCGAAACGTTTTAGCTTTCTCTCTTTCATTCTTTTTTTGGTATTTAAATATATTTGTTTATTATCTGTTCGTTTAATCACAGATCGTTAAACTAATTCGTACAATTTTTCCATAAAATGATATATCATCGATGCAATGAAAAAAACAATTGTCTCTTTAAACAATTTCTCTATTTACTAATTCGTATTTGTCGATTGACGCTCCTTAGAAATTTAAAAAAAAAAATTAAAAAGAAACCCCTATTTTTTTTTATAAAAGGTTGAAAAATTGATTTTACACAACATCAATACTTTCTTACTTTGAAATATTTTAGTATACTTTCTTGACTCTTTCCTAAAGAGGAAATTTCAAAGAACGTGTTTTCCGTCATATTTTTCCACAGAATCGCATCGTAAAACACGGCCGCGCGTAAGATCGGTGCGTGAAGCGTAAAGCAGACCTTTTTCTGGTCTACCCTATATGCATAGGACCTTAAAATAGCGAATGGTAAGCGCACACTGACGTCTGTTTAGATTTATGTCTACTACACTTTTCAGGGACGACTACTGGGAAAGGCCGACGCGTACTTCAGTTCCTTTCGACGTTGCAACTATCCACGAATCAGAGCACCTAACGCTACACCTGAGATAGTTTACCAGTGTGCACGGTACTCTAGGTACGTATGTAAATGTATGTTTATCTATATATATATATATATGTATGTATGTATGTATATATTTAAATATGTAAGGGTCGTGTATATCCTCATACTCATTGGTTCTTCCTATAGACATATCTATGTATGTATACGTTTGCGGCTCGTTTGTGTGTACACGTGCCGCCCATTTGCCCGCATTTCCGCGACCGGAACCGCATCCTCCTCGTTTAGCGCGACCAGAAATTCCTGAATGTATCACCACTGTGCCTGCTCGAAAATGGCAAATATCGTCCGCGCCATTGTTTGCCAAAACCGAATCTCTTCCTCCCTGAATTTTCATATACGCATTTACGCTTGTATTTTTCCGCGTGAAAAGGTTTGAGCGTGCGTGTAAGTTATATGTGTAAGTTACACGTAACAACGTAACGCTTGTATACCTGAGCTAGTGGAAAGTATTTGAGAGGTAGACAGAAATTCGAGACGCATAAAAAAAAAAAAATAATAAAAAAACAAACAAAGCTATCCCTTTGAAATTTTTGTTAAGCGCATGTTCGTTTGAAATTTTCTACAATTAATTATGATAGATGAGTGTACGTGTTTATTTCTCTATTGTACATTTGTCACAAGGTATCTTTAGGTTGGTTTATAGCTAACTATTACGCATAAAATAAAATTATTTTATTCTCTTCTGTTTTTTTTTTTTTAATTATATTTGTTTAAAATTATTTAGGCAACGCGAGGTAATATTTATTTAAATGATTTTTTTTTCTTTCAAAGGTACGAGAAATTATTTTTAAATTCGAATGAGAGTGTAGTATATAAAAACGTCATTTTACGGGTTTTATCGATGAGCGTAAATACATTTACCGAAAATAAATTATTGCTAACGAAGATATCAAAGTGTTATCTGTGAAAGAGGTATATAAAAAAAACATACTAATAAAACATTAATT
Organism: Polistes dominula; assembly: GCF_001465965.1. The sequence continues at coordinate 1,994,226 of NW_015148973.1, read as the reverse complement.
CCACGTAGACGTTTCCACGATACGAATGCAAATGGAACGAAAGCTCACGGCCGATTACTGTTTAAAAAGGGACAGAAAATTAACAAAATAAAAAAAGATATATATACATGGTATATATGGTATCTGGGTATTCTATATAAAGTAAATAATTGTGGGACCAACAAATTCGGAGGGATACAATTGATTTAACTTTTGCATATCTGTCAGGCATATTCGATTGAGAAGAACCGTTAACATTAATAATTGCCAATCGATGTTGTACATATTCATCAATATTTGTTCATCACTAATCGATCTTATTCCATTTAAACTTATCAAATATTTTCTGCGTAGCTTGTTACTAATTCTGCAAAAAAAAAAAAAAAGAAGAGAACAGAAGAGAGGAGAAAAAAAATAAATATGAAACAAAATAAATTAAAATTTTCGTTTATACGATATGGTAAATAAATTCTCAAGTAATTGATATTGATTTAAAAATAATTTTGTGAAAACTGATGAAACTTTATTATTTGTTTAAAAATCCGATAATTTAAAAATGTATTCAATATTTAAACTATAATAAATACTCTGTTAAAATATTCGTTTTCAAACATATATACACAAAGGTTTTAATATTTAAATAATAAATATTTAAATAATAAATATTAAAACATTTGTGTATAATACTTTTATTATATTATTTATTATATATATCTACATAGATTCGAGTTAAAGAGTTATACCGACTTTAATCTCGGAATAACTAGCACAAGAAGAAAATTTTTGTATTGACGTAACTTTCAAGTAGCGTCACAAGCCCACAGGTCTGACACTTGTCCCGCGAGCCAAGGGTATGGCCCGAGAAAGGGGATGAAAAAATTTGAAAGTCTCGTCAAACAAAAATTTTCTTTTGACGGTAGTTTTTACGAGCGCCAAGGTGTTGTAACCTCTTAAGTCAACGGCTTAGTCACGTTGAATTACTAATTCTTGGCCAATCACATTAAAGTCAAACAACGTGGGCATTGTTAGTAGTAATATAGATGAATAACCCAAAATTTGCAGAAATAAAAGAAAAAAAGATGCGATTTATTTAATAGTATTGAATAAATGTAAGAAAGTGTTCATAAAGAAATAACTCCAACCCTTAAAAATCAAAGTAACAAGATAAGATATAAATTGTAACGTAAATTAATATATCATTTTGATTCAATCGACAATCGTTTCATTCAATTCCAAACATATGGCTAAGAAATAATCTTGTGAATCGTAATACATGTGTATATTCCACAGCATTCAAAACAATACTAGTAACGGCTGTCTAGTATTCGTTGATAGCCGAACTTGGAATTAATTACGAGCGTGCAAGGTATATTGCGGGAGGGATGACGTATAAATTATTCTGTAACTGGCAACAGATATCCCGAGCGTAACGTAACGGAGGCAAACAATGACGACGATCAACACGGGATAAAGCGTCCCAAGCGAAGCTGTGAACGGAGATGCATACTCATACATATAATACATACATACATATATATACTTGCACAGATATCTTTCGTAATTATCAGAAAGACATTTAATCTTTGTCATCTTAAGGTAGAAAAATTTGAAAACTCATTGAAATAAAATAACATTTTTTACAACCAAAGAAAAATGGATAAAAATATTTTTTCTTTTTAATATTTTTACATGATATCTCGATTAATATATATTTAGTTATTTTTCAGTACGTAACAAATATGAGACAATTGTCATTTCAATTAATTTAAATGTCACAAAAGAAATCTTGAAAACGTTTAAAAAATAGAATATCGTTGAGAGAGTAATGACTCATACTTAATATTCAACATGTTAAACATTTTTTATTCTAGATATTCTTTATTTGCTTTTATGGAGAAATAGCAGAAATTCTTTTCTCATATATGATAAATATAAATATTTATATTAAAATAGTCGAAGTACTTCTTTCAATGCAGAAAATGTTTTGTAAATTTGTATAAATAAGTTTTTTCAAATATATTTTTAACTTTGAAAAGAAGAAATTGAGAAATGTATGTAAAATATTTAACAATAAAAGATCAAAAATGAAAAATAAAATTTGCAGTTTCTGGGATATACCAAGTGCATGGTGGCAAGCAAGTACAGTAACGATGGGGATCGGTGTATCGATCGCAGTGATCGGTGCTTTGACTCTTCTAGCAGCTGCATCTTCTTTTCTACCACATATTCTAAGGACTCCGAAGCATACGAGGCTTCTTGGTTCTATTCATTTCATAGCCGGTGAGTAGTCATTGTCTCGTCTAACAACAAACTTCATTTCTAACGTATATAATCCATCAATTGTCGGTATTAGTACAAATAACTCGCGTTGCATCGTGGTTGGCGATTTGCTACTCCTAGTTATAGGAAGAAAGGGGATGAGAGTTAGGTATCATAGCATTCAAAGTTTAGTAGACGATCGTTCTCGTCGATCTTAATCGAGAGTAAATAACTTTACGGCTAGTACTAGTAAACCGTGATGGAACGTTTAACGTTTGGTTGCTTCTAAGGTATGCGATTTAATTTAATTGTATACGTTTATATGTACCGAATATTCCAAATTTCATTTACGGATCTGTTTGGAATAAACTAAACTCTTTTTCTATAGTTTAACAAATACCATATCCCCTTTTTTTCAATCAATATTTCAAATTAATCGAATATACGATTAAAAATCCTTTTTGTTCGATTTCCAATTCTATACGAATTTCTTTTTTCTTCATTTACGCAAAAACACCTCGTTCAATTCGAAATATAAGAAAATGATCTTGAGAAAAGAAACCATATTGGATAAGGTAATAATCTCGAATTCTCAGAAAATCGAGAAATTTATCCTCTCACCCGAAAGCCTATCGAACTTTCCACGTTCCTGTTAAATGGTCCCGCTTATAACTGAGTTCCTTGAGGTAATCCTTCGATCGACGTTGCTATCCTTGAGATAATCTACCACAAAATCGAGTTTATCTCGTCGTCGTAGCCATCGTCGTCGTTGTCGTCGATGTCGATGTCGTCGTCGTCGATGTCGTCGTTGTCGTCGTTGTCGTCGTATTCGTCGAGCAACCACCTTACAGCGGTGAACCGTGACATTTCTGGAATTTCTCGGTTTCGAGCGTGTTTCCATCAAGGAGAGTGGGAAGATCGATGGTATATCTACGTGGAAAGTTAGTTCAGCTATACAAAGAGAGACACATCGAAACAACATAGGGTTTCCGTCTCTTTGTATTATTCCACAATCTTCTTATTCATACTCTTATTCTCCTTATTTGTTCTCTAGTTTGTATTTTTTTATGGAATAGAATATCAAAGCTAATGACAAATATTCTTATACTGTGTATCTTTCGTATTTGTATTTCAGCTGCAATGATATGTGGTGGTTTGGTGATGTACCCCATTGGATGGGACAATCAAGAAGTACGTGAGTCCTGTGGTAAAGCTGCGAACGTGTACAATCTCGGTGAGTAAGTTGTTTCTATCTCTTTCTCTATTTCTATCTTTCCCTTTCTCTCTCTCTCTCTCTTTCTCTAGTTGTAGAAGCAAGCTCGTCATTTCCTACTAGTAGAATGGTGCTAATCGCCGATGTAAGGGTCGACCGCGCAACGATCATTACGCACCTCGTATAACCACGGAACCTAACGACGCTCTTATTGTAGGTTTCTCTTTCCCTTCTTCTCTCTTACCCACCCCCCTTGGAACTTTCTGCATCCTGGAGGCAGGCACGAGCTCTCTCTCTCTCTCTCTCTCTCATCCCTTTTCACGTTAGTTTATGAACCTAAGCTGCATCGCGGACTTACGCTACTTGTTCGACCGTAACACTAACCTTCCTAACCGTTTCCTGCTATCTGTTTCTCTTGTTTCTTCATTACGATTTCTCTCTCTCTCTATTTTTCTTTCTATTATTTCTTTTTTAGTATTTTATTTTTGTCTGTAATACATTTATACTGATATACTATATAAATTTTTTTTCCTTTTTAATTTATTGCTCACAGACCGTACTAACAAACTTGTCTAATTAAAATTCTAATCTAATTTGCTTTCGTTTTTTTGTTCTCTTTTTTATCTGTCAGTCTGCCTGTCTGCCTACCTGCCTGCCTGCCTGCTAGCTTGCTTGTCGTTTTCTTTTTTTCTCTTTTTATTCTCTTTCTGTTCCTTCGGAAAGGGTTAATCAATTTGAAGCTTCCGTCGCGACCCTATCCCAAAGAATTCTCCAAGGGTTCCGAGAGAAATGAACTTATCTGCGACCGATCGACCCGACAGGAAACTGTTACGACGCGCTACCGCCCCTTGAATTAACTTCTCGCGAAAACGTTTTCGATCACCGAGATTTTTCCGCGATTTATCGTCAAATAAAAAAGAAAAGAAAAGAAAGAAAGATAAAGAGAGAGAGAAAGAGAGAGAGAGAGAGTGAGTGAGAGATAGCAATGTCGTGTCGCGTTTCTTACGGTTCATCTAACGATTTGATTATAAGCAGACTTTTTACGTATTAAATCAGAACTTTCTCGATGATCCATTTATGTTAGATTATTTTCGAGTAAATTTAATTGGACGTTCAATGATATTTCGTATTCACGTTAGATTGACAATGGTAAGGAAAATTTCTCTTAATGCTTTTTTTATTTTTTTTTTATATGAAATGTTACATACTTTTGCGAATAGTATTCCAGTGCTTTGGGAGGAAATCTTTTGAAAAAGGATTTTTGTAGAAAGTTTAAATCGAAGTAGAGAGAGAGAGAGAGAGAGAGAGAGAGAGAGAGAGAGAGAGAAAGAGAGAGAGAGAGAGAAAGAAAAAGGAAAGTCATTTTCCTTAACGAAATAGACTTAAAACTGCTATGTACTTACATACGTATGTATTTGTAGAAGTATGTACGTTAGTATACGTGAGCACGATTTTATCTTCACACGTTTTGCACGCGAAGTATTTCCTACTTTTCGATTTCCTCTATTATTTTCTCCTTTTTGTCTTTCTTTCTTTTTTATTCCATTTTTACAAAGATTTTCCGATATTCGTTCTATGTACTACAATAAGCAGTACGTTTTTACAATATTATCCATTCTAGCGTAAAAACTGCTAATGCCAGTGGTAGGTTGGTATTACCGTTTTACCGATAAGAATGATAAGTTCAACTACGCGTACTTTTGTTAACGTCTAAAAGAGAACACACGTCTTTTAATCAAGATACATATTTGTAATAAATGTTTCTTTTTTTTTTTTTTTAATTTACTTTGCTCCCATACAACACTTTACAATTTGTTAGATAGACATTTGATAAATTATTATATTTGTAAAAAGATAGCGCGTGAACAATGTCACCGTTGAAATAATAGCGTCACTATTGACATTAATTTTGCATAGTTTAATTTTTTACTAAGTCTCCAGGGTGTTTGAGTCTTCTCGGGATATGTTGATAATAAGTATCGTTGATTATAGCTAGTTTTGAATCTAGATGTAGTCTTAAATATTTGAGTATCATTACTTGTGGAATTTCTGTATTATATATGTAATTTTAATTTAGGCATTTGACTTTTCCTTAATTTAAATGTAATATGTTTACACTTGTTATAAGGTTTACCTTGATTTACTTCTCACGTATAACCATTCTTCAAGAATGTAAATTTATTCTTGTAGCGCGTTCGTTGCTTGTCGCGAATCTTTGTCTGTGGTAAACATTGCAGTGTCATTCGCAAATGTTAGGATTTTGTAGTTTACCTTTACTAATATGTTTGTCCTGTAGAGGGTGTAGAAAATTAGTCTGAGGATGCTTCCTCGTGGCACCCTAGCTTTGATACGTCTAATGTCTGAAAGAGTATCCTATGAAGATGCAGTTGTACAATATTTTTTGTTTGATCAAAACTGTAATTATTATATTGATACATGAGTATTTAGTATCTTAATGAGGTGAAAATGTTAACAGATATTTTTCAAATTTTGTTATTATTGTAGTCTCATATTCTTTGTTCAACTTCTTTCATTAATTTATTACAATAAATGTGTTCATTTAATCGAAATTAGGATGACTCTTTAGGGAAATCGACAAGCGCTTAGAAAATTTTTATTCGGTAGACAAATGTTTTGTTTAAATTACCGAGGATGATGCATCGAGTGAAATAATTGGCTCGACGTTATCTCCTGGGATCTCTCACTCACTCACTCATCTAGTCTATCTCTCTCCCTTTCTCTCGATTAAGCTCAAATCTTGAACTTAGAGTGTCCCTTAGGGTAACCGTATTGTTGTGACAAGTACACATGGGACACGATAGAACGGTAATGCATAAGAGACAAACAGAAATAGAGAGAGAAAGAGAGAGATGCATCTAGAGTTAGAGAATGAAGTTGTGTTAGAACGTAGAGACCAAGAGATACGGGTCCCAAATCAAAGCTGAAATTCATCGGTCAAAGAGACACGACAGGTTTAGGAGTCGATGACGTGCCAACGGTTTATGCGTTTCAGGCAAATGCTCGTTGTCCTGGTCCAGCCATCTCCTCATCGGCTCGGTAATCTTGCTGATGCTGTGCTTCGGTCTGAGTTTCTGCGCTGCCCGACACAAGCCGTCAAACTCCCACACGGATCCTCTGCGCATTTGACAATCGATTCGCGCCTACGCTTCGCCGAAGACGACGACAACCACTCTCTCTTTCGCCACCGTCTGTTGATCGTCTCTCTGATGATGTAGTCAACCTGATGACGTACGTATATACGTACGTATATCTATACTTTGTGTGTATGTATGCGGGTAAGTGTGGGTATGGGTGTGCAAGCAATGCGTGATGAAGCAAGGACGTTTGTCTCTATATGTATGCGTTTATGTACGTGTGTATGTGTGTGTGTATATCTACTTATATGTTACATCGAAGAAGCAGAGTAAGGTGACTAGGAAATACGTATTCCTACGAGAAATTGCATCGATTCTCAATTCTCGTTGCTCTTTCGAATATCGTCACGTGAATATACTCGCGAGAATACGAAATCGATTGTTCTCTATATAAGAATAGTTTCAAATCAAGTTTGTATGTATGTATGTATGTATCTTAACTTGGGCGTTTCTGTATGTATGCGTGTGTGTGTTTGTTTGTTGTTTGTTTGTTTGTTTGTTTGCTCGCCGTGGAAGAGTATGACTTAGTAGATAGAGAAAATAATAAAAAGATAAAAGACGAATCTATAAAGAATCGTCGAGTAGAAGCGATTTCAAGAGTCGTACTTCAGTCACATAGTGAGTTCATTATCGCCATCCTACTCGAAAATTCTCTCTCCTATCATTTTCTCTTCTCTCTTCAATACTTGTATCGATTTTTAAGATTAATTTTCTCGAAGGAAAAATTCCAATTAATTTTAGTTCTTTTTCTTTTTCTTTTCTTTCGTTTCTCAAAGAGGTTTTCTTCAATTTTTTTTTTTTTTTTAAATATTTTCATTGAGAAATTACCTAAGGCAAAATGAACGAAAAATGAATTCTTTTCTCTTAGATCGATTCATGCAAAACCGCCTTTGACTCTTGTGTAAGTATAATATAGATATACCACCCATTGGTGAAGGAATTTTGGCTCTTATCTTATATCACGTTGGCATCCTTTTTCAACTTTAGCTCGCGGTCTTCGAACTCATTCAAATCCTTTCGTTTTGTGAAGATTTGAATTCCTTTATAAACTACTCTCGAGAAAAAGATAAAGAAAAAGAAAGAGAAAACGAAAACGAGTGAGAGCAAGAAAGAATTCTTTCTTCTTTTTCTTCTATTCATTCATCTATCTGTCTTTCCGAGGTTGCTTTTAAAAGCTGGCCGCAGGTAAATTTCCGCCTTTTCCTATGAGAAAGAGTAATAAGAGAAAGAGAGAAAAGGATAGTAAGAAGAAACACGACGAGAGAGAAAATGACGTACAAATGGAAGCGTTAAATTCGGATGCCTCATAGTTTACGCAGTCGCGTATATAAATACGTATATAACATATATATATATATATATGCAGCTTTGT
>NW_015148973.1:1941400-1981473 GCF_001465965.1 Polistes dominula | reverse complement strand
CGATGAAAGTCAGGGAAAGAAAGAAAAGAATAAAGGAGAAAGATGAGGAGCAGGAAGAAGATGAGGGGAAAGAAAAGTAGTAGAAGTTGTTCAAGTGATGCCAATGGTGATTCTAGTATGCTTACTGATGTCAATGCTAAGTCACGAGGAGTGGGGGCAAAATAGATCTTTAAGTTCTTGAAAATATACGAAAAACTTGGCACACTCGTTGGTGCTATTCCTCGTTTACGTTCAGATTCTCTTTCTCTTTCTATCTCTTTTTCTCTTTTCGATATTTCTTTTGGTCGGACAAACTTTTCTATAGAAATTCTTATGTCACGAATATTGAAAGAACAAGAAAGGAACATGATAAAGACGACGAGGATTTCTCGATCATTATCGACGATCGACGATTGCTACCTGTTGCAAAGATTTCAAAAGAATACCAAAGCATTCCTGTACCTTTTTTAAATCTACCTTTACGTTGTTTGAAGTATTAACTCAAAGAGTATATTAGCTGGATTGTTACTTTTAGGTTTATAGGAATTTTTGTATACATATTTTACGAATAAAGGAAAATTACAAATGTGGTATAATGTATTATGCAAAATTTGAAAATTAGAAAAGTGAAAGTGAAATGTTTTTAAGTATATATTTGTATCATTCAATCAATAAGAATAAGCAAAAATTGTTGGAAAATAATAGTCATAATTTTGTTCATTTTACACGTGAAATTTAAGCCTGTAATATTGACGGGTCTCATAAATCTAATGTTCAAAATTGGAGAAACTAAAAAGATCAAGAGAACAAAATATATGGATAGATATGAATTAAACAGAGAGAGAGAAAGAGAGAGAAAGAGAGGAAGGAATACTTCTCGAGGGAAACGTATTTCATATTTTTCTTACAAGAATGCATACCTTCATCTTCTATATCAATTCTTTTTATTACATTCTCGCTTGCCATTGTCGTCATATACTTAGAATTTCTTTTTTACCAAAATGATTGTTCTCTTTCTCTCTCTCTCTTTTTCTCTTTTTTTCTCTCATAGACTATTTATATGACACAATACGTTTCTTTAAAAACGATTTTCACTGATATAAAAAAAAACGCACATTTGACGCGTAAAAATAATCAATAACGGCTTAATGGAAATTTTTATCACGTTTAAAAATATGTATGTACTTATTTGTACATACACACATGTGTATAAATATATACATAATATACATACTTATCCGTAAATTGACCGATGTTAAAACATCAAAAGCCGTCTTGTTCCATATTCTATATGTAAATACGTATAAAGCAATGTTTTTTTCTTCTTCTAACGTGTTAATTAACAATAATATACGTTTCAATGAAATTAAGCGAACACATATTAAATAATAGTTATAATAATATATAAGTAAGCATTTTCTGACCACAGCTGCTAGTAGAAATCTCTAGAAGATCTGTTAATTTACCTTGCTATCTTGCCTTAAGCTCCTACAAGAACTCGTCTTTGATTTAACTTTGAAAAGGAATATACCCGGCAGTATTTCGAGTGTGTCTCTTCTCTTTAATGGATTTTCTTAATAACGTCGAGGGCACGACGTTGAAGGGATAGAAAAAGAGAAAGAGAAATAGATAGAGATAGAGAAAGAAAGAAAAAGATAAGATCTTTTATGAACTTTAAAGAACATTCTATCTATGTTCCCATAATTTTATATAAGTATCGATATATACATATATGTATGTGAATATGTGAACACATACATACCTATATATATATATATATATGAAATATGCATATGTAGATATCTACATCGTACATCATACATTCTCTCTCGATCGGACTATATCAACCATTGGAATTTTCCGTATTTCTCGATGCTTTCGTTACCACACCTTTCACCTTACATCGATCTTCGAACCCACTCGCTTTTCCTCTTTCGCTCGCCCTCCCCACCCATTCCCTCCTCCCGACTACCCTTTTACCTCTTTCCACCCTCTCAACACCATATCCAAGTGCGATTTCTGAATTCAACATACAATGGATAGCATTGAAGCGTAGTTTCCATTCGAGCATTGAAATGCTCGTTCACCGAAGCGTCGAATCTACACTGCGAATGCACGACAATGCTCTCTACAATAGGATTTTGCCGACAGGCATGACCGCAGACGCGGTGATTAATTAGGGTATCCGAAGTCGTGGCCAGATACGACGACGGTAATACTATACTCTCCCGTTTCTCTTCGTCCCTCTCAGTTATCCCTTTCTCCAATCTTTCTCATTCTCTCTCTCTCTCTCTCTCTCTCTTTCTCTTTATTTCCCCTATGGTCGCTCGATAAAACCGCAAAGTTCACTAGGTGCTCTTGTATTTAGACGTTTAAGATTTATCGCTAATTAAGGCTTATTATTCGTATTCCAGGATACACGTCGATAACTAATAATAATTGCGTATGGTCAAGTATAGAAATACTTGTACAACCGATCGATTTGATTACTCTCTCTCTCTCTCTTTTTTTCCTCCTTCGTTTCATCCTCTTTGTAATTTACAAAATATGTATTTCAAAAAAGTTGAACGTCGTCGTCGTTGGAAAAAAAGGTTAGTCGTCTATAGTTCATACACCTATCGCATAATAAAAATAATTCGAAGTATAGACTACGGAAAAGATAGATAAAGGAAATAGTGTAGTCTTCGAGAATGAGGATCGATCGTAATAAAAAAGAAAAGAAAAAGAAAAAGAAAAGAAAAAAGGAAAATAGAAAGGGAGAGAGAGAGATAGAGAGAGAGAAAGAGAAAGAAAGAAAAAACAAAAGAAAGAAAACAAAAAGAACATATTAACCGAATGAAGTCGCGTCGTCAATAATTTTCACCACCACCACTACCACCACCCCCTCATACTCAATCCGTTGTTTCAAAACCCTCCGGCGTTCGTTATTATTTCACTTACGTCCGTTATGGCGTAGCCATTAAGTCGTTAACGAGCGAAATCGTCGATAATTCTGATGGTAAATCTAATTTCGAGTGTGCAGCGAAAAAATGTAAAATGCTGAAGTAAGCACGTGAGGGAGATCGTTCATCACGTTTGTTGTGTGGGGTGATGAAAAAGGAAAGCAAAATAGAGTTGCAATAGAATAGAAATAGAGAGAGTGAGAGAGAGAGAGAGAGGGAAATGGGGTGTATGGGGGTGTGGGGGTGAGGGAAGGAAAAAAAAGAGAATAAACGTTAGTTTGTTGAGCGTAAAGAATATACTAAAGAGTTTTTCTTCCTTGAAAGTTTAATGAATTGAATTCATTGGTCAGGAAAGAGAGAAACACATTTATCTTCTAAGAAGGTGAAAAAGTGGGAGAGTGGGGCGGCGGGAAGAAGAAGGAGGGGAGATTTGTTGGAGTGGAAAAGGAAAAGAAGAAGGTGTGAGGAAGAGAAGGTTTAACGAATTACAATACCGACGAGTAAAAACGCCGAAGCTGCTCAACGAGCGAGTTATTTTCCTTCTCCTTCTATTATTTTCTATCTACGTGTGTGCATGTATGTGTGGTGTATGTGTTCGTGTGTGTATGCTCGTGTTTGTTTAGTCCGATCGATCAATTGCTCAAAAATCCTAAAGACTCTCTCTCGTTCATTATGGATTCGCCAACTTAGGGATTATCACGAAGAGATAGTTTCTTTAACCGTTTGAGTGCCACGGGCTTTTCTCATTTCCTGATCGAAACTTGCCAAGCGGCGCGATAGCGCTTGTTATATTCCGTGTCGAAATTTGCCAAGCGGCGCGATAGCGCTTGTTATATTCCGCGTCGAAATTTGCCAAGCGGCGCGATTGCGCTTGTTATATTATATTTTTATTATTTTTTATATTATTTTTTTGTTATTGTAATATTTCGCGCCTGCTGTAATTATGGGCTTCGCAGCTCAGAGCGCTGCAGTTTTCAAGACAGGACAGAAGAAGCGCGATCGCGCCGCTTGGCACTCAAACGGTTAAGGATCAGAATAAAGGATACGCGTGTGAATCCTTTTCAAGGCTAATCTGTATTACAAAGAAAAAAGAAAAAAGAAGAAGAAGAAGAAGGAGTAGAGACAAAAGAAGAAGAATAAAAAAGAGCGATTGAAAGAACATCGAGGATAATAGCTCGATATGAATAAAAATTGAGGTTGAACTTTGTCAGCACTTGCTAAAATCGTAGTTAAACTTGTAAAGAGGTGATTTTTCTTGTAAAAAGAACAAAAGCAATGTCGAAATTAAAATTTAAATTGTACAACGTCGTATATTTCCTCAATAATAGGAGTATACAATTATTTATTACTTTTATTTATTATCCTAAAAAATCATTATATTGTTTCGTGTATTTGTGTGGCTAAAAAAGAAAGGGATAGAAGAGAAATGTTTTTTAAATTTAAGATAGTAATTTTTCCTTTTCTTTTTCAACCACTTATTTATGTTTTGTTAGACAGAAAAAATTATATCTCGAATTTTGTTTAAACCATAATTCTCCAATTTTTATAAATTTTACTTTTTCTAATGGATAGACATAACTTTTCAAGTTGACCACGATTGTTATTTCACGGTTTGTATACTACGCGTACGTACGTACGTACATACGTATGCACGTATGCACGTATGCACGTATGTATGCATATACAAATACACAATATCGTCAGGATGTGTCGTAATAACATTTTGTATCGAGTTTACTTAATTCTTCGCGCGGTGCAAGTTGGAAATTCGTAAAGCAATTTCTGCTATTGTGTAAGCTCTCTTCATTTCGCTATTTCGCATGAATGAGCTTATGGTTCTAACGACCTTACACAGCACACACCGAATCGACCATCGACGTTCCCATAACGTTTTGCATTACAAAGAGAAGAGATATATCATCGTCAAGTAATATTTCATTAACTACAAAGTTTTCGTAACTAAGTCAAATTTGTTAATATACGCTCTACAAATCTTCTCTACTATATATATGATACGTGCACGAATTAAGCGAACGTTTTATATTTCATACCTTTTTCGGACAATACGAAAAACAATGGAATTTAATAAATGCAAAATCATCAAACGCGCGCGCGCGTATCAATATATTTTTCTAAATAAGTTTTAACTTATTTACTTATTTTTTTTTCATGTCATAAATTTAATTTAAAAACTTTTTAATATCTGTTCATGCTCAAATATATATATATATAGAAAGCGAGAAAATTTTGAGATTGTTAAATGAATGCAATTTTGTTTGTATATAGTAAGCGTACATATACATATACACACACACACCCACTTATATGTATATATGCCTGGTATATATATATATACCTATAGAAATGAAAAAAATGCACTCGGTCTGCTGTAATGAAACGATTTCACGCTCGCAAGATCGTTCATCGACCCTTCTATATTTGTTTTGCGCATCGATTCGAATACCAGACGATTTTATCAGCCCTATCGCGTTTTGATTATTGAGCATATCGTCCTTGATAATCCGTAATCTAAATGGGAGCATCGGCTTCGAAGCATTGCTCGAAATCTAATTATTCTTCATTATCCCTTTGCAAAGTGGATATCCGTAGTTGAAAAGAAAGAATAAAACGTTTCGTGACGTGGAACGGACAATTGTTAAAAAGAGGAGACAGATGTATATGAACGTTGCGTAAACGTGGGGATGAAATAATGTATGTAATAGAAAAAGAAAAAGAGGAAGAAAAAAAAGTGTGAGAGAGAAAAGAGAGCATGTACTTTGTCTGCACATTAATATAACAAGAGCATTAAGTATTCCTCTTTTTCTGACCGTTTAAAACCGTATGAGAGACTCATCCTCTCTCAATAAAAAAGAATATTCCAGAGAAATATTGTAAAAAAAAAAAAATTTTGGTAAAAGTTTTACCAACGTGCGAGTACGATAAGAGATTATTAAATTAATGGATGGTTTTATCGAAGTTAAAGATAAATATGTATCTATATTACRTACGTACGTATGTTGAATCTTTCAAAATATCATAATGAACTTTATAATCCGAAAAGAAGCGGTCTTTATTAAACGATATAATCGTTTTATTAATTGTAATAGTAAAATTAAGATCTCTTAAATGCTTGTTGCGTTTTTTTTCTTTGTTTCTTTTTTTTTTTCATCAAAGGAATGACGAAAAATTATGCGCGTGTCGTTGGCGATTGTACATATTATTATTATTATTATTATTATTATTATTATTATTATTATTATTATTATTATTATTATTATTATTATTATTATTACATGAATATATAAATATATACATACATACGTGCATGCGATCTCACATGTACATATGTGTTATTATAGATATTCGATGTGACGTAAATGTTAAATATTATTATATTTTATAATAAAAGCGAAAAAAAGAAAAACACACACTTAGAAAAACTTTTTGAAAAATGGTTCTACTACTCCTAACTGAATTTTCTTTTTACAGAGAAAAACGAACATTCGTCTTATGAGAAATTTAAAGAAGAATATATTTTTTTTTTTTTTAATTTCTTACAGCGATCGATATATTTTTTAATCATCGAATAACAAAATCAGGTAGGTACATACATGCAGTACAACATATATCAAACTGAATCGTTACGAATTAATAAAATTCGTACCTTGACGTTAATAACGACTAGCCCAGCATCGTCTGAGTTCGATCGACTCTTGCTATTTTTGTGTGCGGCCGTGCATAAATGATAAAAAAAAAAATAAAAAAAATAAAAAACAAGGGAAAAAAAATGCAAACATTCGACTCTCGCACCCTTCGACACATCCTCGTCCATCATTTCTCCTGTGAATGGTTCTACGTCTAACAGGACGCGCCCCTGCCACGTATTTTAATAATCATGAGATTTCTCGACTTTTATACGACACGAAATATGTATATGTATATTTATTTCAGGAAATTCTGTGATGTATTACAGCTTACGCAGAAAGAACAGCTTGATCGATGACTTCGTTCTTTTAATATATACATACATACATACATACGCGCGCGCGTGTGTGTGTGTGTGTGTGTGTGTAATATATATATATTCACGTATTTTCTAAATTATCGTTTCTTCTTTATACATACATGTACACACAGATACTTAAACATAGTTGCATTCGTTCAACACAAAGTACTTTCAAGAAGTTAGATAATCATTTATCGATCTAAAGTTTCGGTCGTTATAACTTTGCAATAATTTTAACGAGAGATAATTCTTAGCTGGATCGATGTTCAAAAATAGACGAATAAAAAAAAATGAAAAGAAAATAAAAAGAATTGGAGCATTAAGGTAGCATTACATGGAAGAATGTAATCTCGGATCTAACATAAGATTCATTACCATCGCCATGTTTTAGACGTTAAGTCTCGTAAGGTAAGAAGGAAGGAAGTTAGTTTGGCATGTGAAGGGCTTTTATATATAACTTCGGTAAAACTGAAAATAAACGCCAATTAATAAACGCTCGGCAGTTCTCGTAATTAAAGTTAGACGACGATCGTTAACGTTTAAAGATAAGATTTATTTCGATGAATCGTTAATTGAAACGACACACCTGGGGTGATCTCCTCCTCGTCAGCGGAAAGTGGGATGATAGAAAAAACGGAGAGGTGGAATGGAACGGGAGGAGGGAATACGGTACGATGGGTGAGAAGGGGACGGCTATGCTATGAGAGGACAGGAAAAGGGAATAGGAAAAGTATTTTATCGCTCGCACATGCAGACATTCGGGCTGCAGTTCAATTTACGCGCAGATGTACGTGACGTGAGGTTCGCGCACGTTTGGCACCCTCATCCCCGAAGCCCCCTTTAATCCCCCTTCTCCCACATTCCCTTAGAAGACGAACGGGCCAACGTGTTTACGTTTAAGCCTGACTGTCAAGAAACTTTCAAAAGATATCTCGCATATTTTTCTATTTCTGTAAACATCTTTTTTTCTCTCATACCCCTTATTTTCGAAAACTCATTAGTTACGCGTCAATTGACGTGTTCTTAATACATAAATATCCTCTTCTACACACATTTTTCTCTTTTTTCTTCTTTTTTTCAAATATAAAAAGATCGATCGTTAAACTTTTTCACGACGTTTATTTAGACTTTTATTTTCATATTTTTTTCGTTGCTACGTTTTCATTTTTCTTTTTAACACTTTTAATCCACCAGTTAAATTTATTTATTTGTTTTTTCGAATAACAGATTCGATCGAGATTATTTTTTATACTTGATGGATGTCGAGTCAGACTCGACGTAGCGTCATCAGATTCACATTACAGGTGGGATTATAAATTGTGAACAAAAAAAAATTAAAGTAGCAAGTAAAGAGACAAGAGGTTTAGTGGTTGCATCACGCGATTAAGATCATTAATATTGTTAAAAGCTTTGAGAAATTATACATTGTTTCTATATACCTATCTTTATACTAAAGCAATTATTAAAAAGGAAACTTTTGAAAAATAAGTTTCCAATTATAATAATACATAAACCTTCCAAATTAAGCAACACAGTAAACTACAGATCTGAACATTTGAACATGTACGTTCAATCAAAAATCACAAACTATACTTTTGGATCCGAAATAATTTATTTAACTAACATTGCTTTAAAATTTCATAAATAATCCAATTTATTATTATTAAAAGGCATCAATGATTACGTATGAAAATATTAATAAAAAGCATACATTTCCCAAACTTGATTTTTCCCATTAAATATTTGTTTGACAAACTATAACTCTAATTGACATTAATTTTAGTTAATGAATTTTTGTTGAACATAGACGTTATTATCTTTCAATTTCAATTTATAAAATATAATAATAAAACACTTGTTTTTTTTTGTTTATTTTTAAAAGTATCGTTTTTCTTATAATAAAGCCAATCAAATAATTTAAGTACACAAATTTTATCTCCATTTCTCTCTCTCTCTCTCTCTCTCTCTCTCTTTCTCTCTCTTTGAAAGTATATCATATCCTTAATATCGGAGCTGGAAGATTGGCTTCAATTAAGATTTCAAAATTAATTTACCTTTGTTAAGAGGAAAAGTACGTAATGAGAGAAGAACCTTGCCTTCGGTGATATCCCAAATCGACGATTTTCGTACCTTTATCGAGGACACTTGAACGAGGACTACATAGAAGACGATGGTAAAGAAGAAAAATAATACTCTTGGTACTCGTAGAAGATACATACGAGTATTAAAAAGCTAAAGAAAGAAAGAAAGAAAGAAAGAAAGAAAGGAAGAAAGAAAGATAGAGGAAAGAAAAAACAAACTTCGTGTATACTCTCTTAAAAATTCATGCTTGTCAATCCAAAACTCGAAAGTATAAATTGCAAAAGTTAAAAGAAGTCGCTTCGCTATAATCGCTGGTTAAATCTGTCTTTTTCTTTATCTCTCTCTTACTCTCTTTATCTTTTTCTCATTTTAACTTCACCTTTATCTGTATTACACTTACACGAAACGATCAATGAAGGGCCCGGTGCGTAAGAACTCGCGTAGTTTTCATAGCATTTGCCGACGCGGCTCTTGAACCCACAAAGAACGAATACCCCCTTGTGTCTTCTATCCTCCCATCCCTCTTTTACTCACACCCTCTTTATTCATCCACCCACCTGTCTTCTGTCATTGCCCTCAACCACCGGATATTAAAGATTCGGATATAGCCAAAATTATAAATGACGAGGTCATGCGTTCGGGTCACGAGGTCGTCTTTCTCCACCAAACCTGCACCCCCACCTACCTCCCCTTTTTCTCACCCACTCTTTCTTTCTTTTTTTTTTCATATTTCTGGTATGTCTCATCGCAAAGGTAGACTCTGCTTTCTCGTTCTCGATAGAAGAATGAAAAAGAGTGAGATAGAGAGAGAATGAAAGAAAGAAAGAGAGAGATAGGGAACAACCAAGAGGAGGTTGCGAACTCGTCCCGCATCGATTTTACCGGTGGTTTCAGAGGGACGCTTCTCTCTCTTTCTCTCTCTCTCTCTCTCTCTCCTTCTCTCTCGTTCTCTGCTACCAGCCTTGTCTACCGGCTCCTCGTTCATTATTCAACGAGACCGGTGAATCGAGCATCGCGCCATAATGGAAATCCGACGATGACCTGTGCCATCGGACCGCGAAGCACCTGCTACACTCGATCTCCTAGCTTTTCTACCCCCTTCCTATTCTTCTCCTCCTCCCTCCTCTCTTGGTTGCTTACATAAACGCTCGTTCATCTTTTCTTTCGAGATTTCTTTATCGTTTCTTTTTATTCCACTTCTTCTTCTTCCATTTCTATCTTTTTCCTCGATATGTGTTTGTGTATGTGTGTGTGTGTGAGTAGGGAGAAGAAAATTTTGTTATTATTCATCGAAAGTTCGCATTTATTCATATTAGTATTTTCTCTTTCTTTCTTTTTTTTTTTTTTTTATTCTTACAGTCGATATTATTTGCATATTTGATTCGTGATTTTTGTTTGACAGAGAAAAATGTTTTTCCCATGGGAATTCATTTAAAATGTGTTTATTATGTGATTTTCTTTTTTTTGTTTTTTTACAATCTTTAACGTCCTATATGCACCAATTGTATTTTTATTTAAGTCGATTTTCGACTATTATATTGTTAGGATAAAAATTATGTTATTATTGGGTTGGCAAGAAAGTAATTTCAGCTTGCATCAATAGATAGAGTTAGGTTTGTTTCGTTATTCTTTTTTTAATGTTATTTAATTTAAAGTTCATTTTTTGTATAGAAAGTTAATAAAATTTAGTTATTTAATTTAAAGCTCATTTTTTTTGTATAGAAACAATAGAGTTTTATTTCACACTAGAAAACCGAAATTACTTTCTTGCCAATTCCCAATATTTTTGTTATTGTGTTCATAATCATTGTTATTGTGTTTATAAAATGCAATGTCATCTTGCTGTTGATATATTAATAACAAATAAAAAAGATATATCTATTGTATTGAAGAATTCAAAATTTTAACAAAAATAATATCACACACGATATAAAAATAATTTGTATGTATCATAAAAGAAAATAATATGACGGTGAGCAATTCGTATAACAGGTGGTCGTTTTATTATGTACAAGATAACTAATATACAACAATAGTACAATGCAAGATGAGATAATGAGTGAAGAAAAAATTTAACGAATCGACTATGTCATATTAATGACCTCTTGACCATGAACAAATCGAGAAAGTTATAATGAACCACATTGTTAGTCTCTATTCCGTGGTGAAATCTATCGATTGCAAGTACGAAAGTAAAACAATTGGGATAAAATTTACTCGAGATCGTAATGTAACAAAAGAGAAATGGGAATTATATGAAAACTGAGATTATCCAGTTCTATCTTTAAAAGTATTGTGAAGAGAACTTGTCCGTTAACGAATCACGTTTATCGAGTTGTGATCGATCGAGATTAAAACGATACGAGAAGTCGGATAAGAACAAGAAAACAAGCAAAGTACTGGAAAATGCTGTCGGTTGGAACCGACAGTGGTAAGTAAACTTCAAATACTTCTAGATCGTTAAGAGTTAAATTTATCGTTTGATTATAATTAAGTTGAACAAAAAAAAAAGATATGATCCGATGGTTATGACACAAACAATTTTATATATACATTTTTTTATCATAAGCTATTCTTCAAAAATGTTTTAATTATATCTATAAACGAATTTATTTTCAAGACTAAAGCACATATTATAATTATTCTCTGTACGTTATTGTATGTATACAAATAAAAACTAATCACAAAATATCTCAAAAATAAATGTACGTCTCGCAATTAGTTATGTCACTTTTATATTAAACAAATAGGGAGAAAGAGAAAGGAGTTATAAATAAAAAAGATTCGAGCGAAGCAAAATAAACAACAAATAAATTTTAGAGGGTGACGAGATTAATAGGAAAGACTACAGTTGAAACTAAACACTCAACTGCAACGATTGTTTGATTTTTAATCATCGTGAATTTATTTTCTATTTGTTAAAATGACGTTCAAAGTGTTCAAGTATTGTAAAAAGATGTGTACATTCCACCTAACGATTATCTTATTATCAAGATTTCCATTTTCCCAACTTACATTAATCAACAATCCCTTTTACAGATCTAAGATCTTCAATACTATCGGTAAGTTTTCATAATTTTATATTATATCTGATACTATTTCAGTTTAAATATTTTCTAAGTATATTTTCAATGTTCTACAATTTTGTATTAAAAATTGAACAGAAGATATTATCGTCATATGTTTATAAATCTTATGTGCAAACAATATAAAGAAAAATTTAATTAACGTTCAATTTTATTTCGATATATTTAAATATATTTCACACACATACGTTTCTTATAGGATTATATAAAACAGAAAATTATATAATACATATTAGATAATTTCATAATTTCTCGAGAAAGCATGTAATGTAAATTTATTGTTAAGTGAAAATACTTGTTGTAAATATAGGATAATTTCATAGTGGTCGTAAATTTTTAAGGATAATAGAGAGAGATGATCGTTATAAAAAATACTTTTATATAGGAACTTGTGCTCGAATACGATTTCAATAATTATAAAACGTAATGTGTGTTGCTAAAATACTTTCTCTAACCATAACTTTAATTTAAAGAACTATAATAAATCATTATCGTATGTAATAAAACAAGAAACATTTTGTGTGCTTATTATTCTAAAATGTTACTTAAACTGGTTAGCACATACATAGATTCATCACTCTTTGTAATTAACAAACGAAACGTTTCCGGAAAGGAGAGTTCCTTCGTGAAAGTTATTAATAATAGCCTGCTGTATCATTCCTAAAAGTTTGTTACACATTCACAGAATCACTCTGTATAAAGTGAGTATTAATATACGCTCCCATTGTTAATTTTAAATTATTGATATTTACTTTTTGTTCAGATTTTCCCTTAAATTCATTCCCAATTCATAAATTTAACATAATATTTTCAGAGCAATTAAATACACCGACTGAATATATTTTTTAAGATAAATTTTCTTAACAAGCTTATTAAATTGTTATTTTTCTTATAATAAAGTACTATTTTGCAAGAAAATTTCTATTGATTTAAAAGTTTGAATAATTCTAAAATATATTTCTGTATATAAAAATTTTCAAATATTATGTTACCAGATAATATTATTTTAAATTAACAGTAGTGTTACGAATACTCTTGTGACTGTTACTGTATAGAATTTTTAATTTTTAAAATTGTTTTATTTTTGTTACAAAGGACACACCAAATTAATTTCTACGCCTAATATAAACGTATAAATAGATTTTGTTCTAATCCTTCATTCTTACCGTATACATTCGACTACTGAAAGTGTTAAATAGAATCTATTCGGGACAAAAGCGTGAAGAGAAACTTTGAAAAGGGTTGAGACCTCACATTGATTCGATTCTATCGTAGAAGGAATGGGGTTGAGAGTAGAACGAAGAAAGATAAGCCGTTTGCGAAGTGACGCAAAGTTTCGTGGAATTTCGTTAGAAAGACGAGACTACTCGCGCGTGATTTTCCCAATGTGAAACGAAACGCGGGAGATGGCAGGTTACAAAGAGAATATAAGGATGATTAATAGAAATGTGTACATACACAAATACACATATATATATAGTAACGTGTAATAGATTTAGTTTTGATTACACGCATACGCCTGATTATATTCTTCCTTCTTTTCTCTCTTTATCAAAAATGTTAGGCTTCGGGCTAGTTAATCTTGAATAATCAACCCTCAGGTGATCGTAAAATTGCCAATAAAATATTTAGCCAACTGTTTGTTTAACTGCAAGGATAAAGAATGGAAAGATATACTACTTCTTCCATTTGCACCGACGCTTTATAGAGCTTTTCAGATAAAGAGAAAGAGAGAGAGAGAAAAAAAGAAGAGAATGGGGTTGAATGGCAAACGGTAAAAGCTGGGGTGATCGAGTGTTTACACGGAACCAGCGTCAGATGTTCCATTGTTAATTTTTTGTAGTTCTAAATACTTTTATGGATGCATATACATATGTATGTGTTTTCCTATGTTGTGTTAATTGTATATTTTTAATGACAACAAATTTATTAAAAGTATTTTAATAATATTGTATTATATTTTGAAAATTCGTTGAAATATTTTATTATCTTCTTTCTTTTTTCTTTATATATATTTATATRTGTGTGTGTGTTGAGTGTGTTTTGTTAATTACGGTTTTAATTTTCGTATGCAATTATTATGTTTATAACAAACTAACGGTTTTGTGCGCTGAATGAAATTGTAAATTGACGTTAATATTTCAGTCGAAATACATTTATGCGCGTTTGGTTTGAATATATCAACAAAATGGATTTAAAAGAAGTGAAATGAAAAATAAAGAAAAAAAAATGGGAGAAAAAAATTCTACAAAGAGAAGAACACACCGCGAGAGGAATTAGCAGAAAAGTGAAAAGGTTTAATTTCGTTTTAGTTGGCTCGTTTGATCGACCGAGAAGAACAACGTTTCGGATTTGCAATTAAACGTGATATTAGACGAGCTTTTTCTTAGCAATACCAGTAGAATATAAAAGCGACGTTGATTATAAGCCAACGTAACTCGTACTACATAAAGAGTAAGTTAATGAACTATTAATTAGTGAAAAATATTAAACCTATTTTTTTTAAGCACAACTCTGATTTCTCTCTCTCTCTCTCTCTCAAAGATGAACGCGGAATAAATATAATAATTTAATATAGGTTTATTCAAATATACAGAGTAAATCAAAAATATGCTGTTATATTTCGTTTAACATATTCCATAATCTAAAGTATAAATAAATGTTCTTATATAAACAATGCTAAATATGATGGATAATATTTTCAACTTCCCGTGTAAGTAACATTAGATGCATTAAACGGCAACACAAAAAGTTACGCCCATTAATACTCAAATAAAATCATTGTTTGATACTACTAATTAACGTCAATTATTTCGATAGAGAGATATTTTCGACCAAACGTTCGTACAGAACATTTATTTGTACCTCATATCAAAGAACACGTTCACGAAATTTCAAAACACACCTCGTATATACTGGGTGAAATAAAAATAAAGTAAAAAATAAAAAAAATACAATTTCACAAATGCATTCTAAATATTTTCATTTTATTTGTTTCAAATAAAGGAAGAGAAACAAAAAACTAAACAAACTATGAACACAATGTTCGTATTTGTAATAATATTTGTTGAATTTTGTACTGTACTGAATATCTTTACCATCCGCTAATGGATTACTTTACTCCTAACTATAAGTAGATACGTATTATGCCAGGAATTATTAAACGTGTTCGGAACTCGAGGAGACGACGATCATAGAGCGGTATGCAAGTAGAAAGTGGACATTATGAACATTTCATGTAAGAAAATGTCAACAGAATATATCATAATTATAGCAAATATACATAAAGTACACAAAGATTATAATTCTAAGTTTTATTACTCAGAAATCAAGTATTCTCATTAACTCATGTAGATATAACCTATTTTTTTTTCTCTTATACGCATAAGATAACTGTTACGGAAATTTAGTTGCGTATTTCTTTTACACCTTGTGCATACGTAGAGTTCGTGTATGTGTTCAGGATATTTAACCAATTCATTTTCGCACGTAAAAGGGGAGAAATTTCTTCTATTTATTCGAAACGATCCCTTGATTTTTTTCACCATTACGAGGAATTTAATAACACGTTTATATTGGATCGTTTTATACGTTTTCGTTTTAAACTCTTTTCTTCTCTCTCTCTCTCTCTCTCTCTCTCTCTATCTATCTATCTATCTATCTCTCTCTCTATCTATCTTCTACTCTCCATTTTTTTCCTTTATTATTTTTTATGTATTCGTTATACTGTGAACTCTCTACTTCTTTTTCTCTCTTTCTTTCTTTCATACAGAATTTGCATAGAAACGAGTGAACCTTTGACACAAATAGAAAGTAAATATCCTTTCAACTTTCTTCTAAATTTGTATTTTCAGTAACGGTTGAAGATAGAAAAGAAAAAAAGGTATGCTTCTAATGTTCCTTGCATATTCGTTTTCAAACTCATTTAATTCATAATCCGCAGTAAACTCAAAGTAAAGAAACTCGTATTGAACTGGTGTGATGGTGGAGAAAGAAAGTGGTGAGGCATAGAAATGTCTTTCGTTGCTAATACGAAGATAAATTTAACTTTAATTAAGGCCAACTACTGGTCACCGCAAAGATAGAAATCATCGTGAAAAATAATTTTGTTGTTGCGAAAGTTCGTTAGTCTACTAGAATCCATCTCTGGGAAAATAAATTCTAATAAGTTCCTGGTTAAATTTCTCTCTCTCTCAGTCTTTTTCTCTCTTTTTTTTTATATTTTTCTCTCACGAATCCTACGATCTTAAGATTTCAACTTGAGTCGCGGAGAAAAGTTCGTTAGTTCTGTTGGTATGCCGACACGTATTTGATCAAACTTCAATAAAAAAAAAAAAAAAAATTTCTATGTGAATGTATTTAAATTTTATGAAAAACGAAAAAGGAAAAAAATTGGATGAAAATTTTAATTTTTCATTACCACCCACTGTTATAAATTAGAAAGTAACGGGAAAACATAAAGATCAATATTTTCTAAGGAATGAGAAATGAAAGGAGAAAAATATGGAAAGAAATAAAAAAAAAAAAAAAATGAAAAGGGGGAGATAAAGAAAAGAGAAGGAGAAAGAATATAAGGTTGTTTCTTTTGTAATATTCATCGTGCAAGAGACAAATGATATCAAGACATTCTTTAACGAGACGCATGTTGAAAAAGTCGCAAAAAGAGAGAAAAGACCACGACCTCGAGCGTGGTAAATCGATATCACGTATACTCTCTTTCCTCCTCCCCCTCTTTCTCTCTCACTCTCTCTCTCTCTCTCTCTCTCTCTCTCTCTTTATAAACAATCAATCTTTCTCTTTTTCTATCTCGGTATACAAGCGCAAACGCACCCACCCACCCACGCACATTTATGTACGCAAACTTTTTCATAGATAGGACTCAACAAGATCGTAGATACTCGGATGATGATGATGACGATAATGATGATGAGGTTGTGTTTCTTTCCTGTAGCGAAGAGATGTGATCTTGTCCGGGCGTATTAACGAGATAGCTTGTTAGCGCGAGTCGCGTGATTACTTTGGACGTCCAATTCGCATTTGTGTCGCGTCCACGCGAACCCTAGTTTGCGTTCGTCCGATTTATGCTTTAGCTACGAAACAGAGATAGAAAGGGAGAAAGAGAAACGATTCGCTTTAAAACGCTGCTAATTTCCTGCTTCGCGAGAGCTGTGAGAGAAGTTGAAGAGGAAAAGGAAGGAAGGAAGGAAGGAAGAGGGTAGGAGAAAAAGAGAGAGAAGAAAGGATGGGGAAAATCTAAAAAAAGAAAAAGAGGGAACAAAATAGAGAGAGAGAGAGAGAGAGAAAGAGAGAAGATAGGAAAATTGTATGTGGGCAGAGTTAAAACGCTGGTGGTTACGTTTTCACAGACACTCGGATATGTTAATTCTCTTGGAGGCTTAATTTAAAAAGCAATTATCCAACTCGATTATAAACAATAATAAGAAAGAAATGATCCTAATTGTATCCTTTTAACTTATGTTAGTCGTTGAGATCGTAATATTACGACGAACTTCGTGGTAGAATAATATCCGATGAATTTTCATTTCCGATGGTGTTTCGATGAAAATACGTTTGAGAGTTACGAACAAGAAGATATATTCGTAAATGTGAAAAGGGTTCGTTCAACCAACGTTCATACGTACTACACTCGAATGTAGACGAACTGTTATTCGTAAACAGTTTCGACGTTCACATGTAGAACGACGCGCTCATGGCAAATTAACATTCCACTTTACGGTTAAGGGTTGGGTGTAGGGCTCGTCAAAAGCAGAGAAAAATGTTACCTATGTGTTCCTGATACATATGCAATATATATGTATATATAGGTATATATAGATTTTTTTTTACGTATGTACATCTACATGCCCGTAAAATTTTTGTTAAAAAGATCTTTTTCATTTTATTTTCCAATCTTTTTGTTCTTCAACGTGACAAACTCTTGTATTATTTTAAGACAACTTTTTTTTATTTTATTTTATTTTATTTTATTTTATTAAATCCGATTTTGTTTTTGTATTTGTTTAACTTTTTTCCAAGAGAAATAAAAATCGTTATTTCTTTGCCCCTAGGACGATCGATTCCGATTTTTATGACCAGAAATTTCAAGGAGACAAAAAAAGGAAAAGAGAGAGAGAGAGAGAAAGAGGAAAGAAAAAGGTTAAGAGTAAGATCGGACGATCATAAACGTTGGGGCTATCGCCGTATCATCTTTTCTCATATATTCCTGTAGCATCAGTTTCAATACATTCCCCGGATCTGCTTTCGTATATCGATGTTTTTCACATCTCTGGCGATATCAAGCGTATATTATCGACAGTCTACGAATCTCAGCGTGGTAGTTTTAAAGGATAGAAGATTCGCATTCCATCTTGCATCGATCGGAACGTTTCACCCTTAGCCACGATAGGAAGTAGGAGAGATACAATCATCATTTCTTTTTCTCTCATTCTATCTTTCTTTCACGAACAGATACGTTAGATACGTTAAAAAGAAACACAAAGCTTCAGGCGTTTACTTTATATCCCATCTCTGTACAATCTCGGAACTTTATAGTTTCGCCGAGTGGTATGCCATGCTATACATTTGAAATCTCTTCCTATATAGATACGAGAAAGAGTATCTTGTGATTATAAGAGAAAGAGAGAGAGACAGAAAGAGAGATAATGTCTGATGGCAACAGTTGACAAGTCTCGACGAATTTCACAAAAAAAAAAAGAAAATAGTCTTTTTATTTTTAGTTCATATCCAATTTTTGAAACTGATAGTTTCATATATAAACGACAAGCCGAAAGTGGCTGAACTAAAAATGTTTTAAATGTTAACGAATCGTAGACAGGACTAGATGGGGGAATAAACGTAGAGTTTTTGTTATCGATTAATCGTTCGTTCTGTTCTATCTCTCCCTCTCTCTTTCTTTTTCGTTCATTCTTGACAGGGTTCCCCTTATCATTTTTTTGTCGTTTTTTTTTTCACTTTTTCCTCGTAACGTCGACGAGAAGTGCTATACACGTCAATCCGTAGAGTAATTATGCGATCAACGTTGCGTCCTCCGTAACAGCTCGAAGCCAACGAACATTCTAGTGTCGATCGATC
Organism: Polistes dominula; assembly: GCF_001465965.1. Next base: position 1,962,286 of record NW_015148973.1, on the reverse strand, counting down.
AAACGGACCACCAGTGCATCATCCTTTCTCTCTCCAACACTATGTCTAACTCTCTAACTCACTAACTCTCTCAGTGAACTGGTCGGTCTTTATACAGGAATCCTAAAGCTCGGGGAAAGCGCGCGACACTGTCAGTGACCCTCCTCTTTGTGGTCGAACGTCCTCGATTGACTTGTATTTAATTCGATCTAAAACATGGACGTCGAGCCATTTTTCTTGACCTTTTTCTTTTTTATTTTTTACCTCCTTCTCGATAGAAAGACTGAAAAGGATGCGAGGAGGAAGAGGAGTCAGAAGAAGAGGGTCGCGACGATCTAACGAAGAAACTAACTTCCCTTACCAAGCTTGAGAGCCCTGAGCAATTAACGGTTTCTGCGATCGTTTTCCTTTTCCCTTTGCAACCCTTCTTTTTTTTGCCCTTTTTTTGTTTCTCTTTCTCTTTCTATATCGTTTCTCCTTTTTTTTTTTTACTTTTTTCTCTTATACCCCGTCGTATATCGAGTCCTTCGTTCTTGTTTCATTCCTTAGTAGGTATTCGAATCCAGTAATCGTTACTCTTCTTCTCTCTCTCTCTTTCTTTTTTTTTTTTGCCCTTTTATTTCTTTCTCTTTCTCTCTTTTGTCTCGTACTTTACCTTCGACGGGTCCCACGAGATAACCGAGCGCCAGTCTGAAAGGTTTATTCGTTTCGGCCTATCTGACTCTTTCCTCTGATCTTTCTCTAACTTCGAAAAGAAGAAGAAGAAGAGGATGGAAGAAAATACTAAAGTTCCTACGAACCAACTTCCTCTTTTTCCGTTTCTCTTCCTCTCTATCTTTCTTTCTTTCTCTGTATTTTTTTATCTTTTTTTTATCTTTCCCCGTTTTTTCCTATCACTCGATCCTTTATCAATACTTTTACCTGTAAAGATAAGCTACTTTTCTTCCTTCCGATGATAAGTTTGTATAATTTGCAATTTCATTTTTATCGGATTAAAAAATAAAATACAAGATTAAACTAACTTCGAATATAGTTAATCTTTTAGAATATTTTTCATAACTACAATAAAATACAATAAAATATATATATACAAACAAAATGTGCACTGCATTTTGAACAAAAAACTTAATTAAACAAAAACAAATCTTTCCAAACAACACGTGACTAGGTTAAATTTGATATTAATAATTGATATTTTTTAATTGTATTAATTTGTAAGGAAATGGGAAGATGAACGATATCAAGATCGATGTTTTTTTGATTTTTCAAGCTCGAATAGTTTCACGTACGGGACAATGATCCTCGTTGTCGACGCCTCGTGACATTCGAGTGGAATTAAGAAAAAGATTGGACTCCCTCACGTACATGGGTCGAGTCATGGCGTGCGTGTCACCACGCCTCCTAGCTTTGGCAAGACTTCTTCGCTGGACTTTGAAATTCTAGAAGGAACTCTCTACGATCGACTTCCTAGAAGAAAATCTCTGCATCCGTGCAAGACGGCTACCTTTCTCTGAAATTGCAGATTCAATCGGTTCACGAGAGTACCAAAAAAGACGAACGAAAAACATCTGTCTCCTCGACATTCCTCCAATCGTATATATACATATGTATACATGTCTACTATACGTATATACATATATTTAAAGAGTATATACAGAGAGTTTCAGAATAACTACTCCTAGTGTTAAAACGTGTGATGAACAGATAATTAAATTTTTTTCTAAAAAAGTAATATCCAAAAGTGCTTACTTATGAGAATACTACTGCCTAGTCTACATTTTCTTCAGATATGATTCCGGTTAGTTTTTATATTCGAAGTCATATTAAATCAATCCTTCATAGGATATATATCAAGAGAAAAGAAAAGTTATATACTAGAATTTCTCATTTTATCATACGACGTTATATTTCGTACGAAGTCAGAGTTTGTTGTTCGTATTTTTGTGACCAGTTTTTATAATTGTCTTAATTTCATTACTGTAATATTCCACTAATTCGTAGCCATTAAAAACTAAATGAAACGGTTACTTTTCATGTTGATATTTTTCACGTTTTAGGTTCACATTTTGTTCATATCGTATTAAACTCGATACAAGAGTGTTTCTGGAGACTACTTTATTTACAAAAAGGTATTTTATTACATACCTCTTATAGCATCTAAAAATTAGGAACAGTTACTCTGAAACATTCTTTCTCTTTTCGATTCTACATATATACTGATATATATATCATATATAATATATAATATCATATATATATAATATCATATATATATATATATATATATATATATATATATTTACATGTATGTGGATACATATGTACATGGTTCTTTTTTCCTCTTTCCATTGACATGTTGTCCTTTCATACCTTAGTAACAATAGATTAATACGTTCTATTATGTCGAGCGTGCAAAGTACGTAAGAGGAAATTTGAGTGTGAGCGAATGTTTTTGATTTTTGCCAATAACCGATGCTCGACTATTTGTTATCGTGAAAGAGACAAAAATAAAAAGAAAAAAAGAGAAAAAGAAAAATATCATGTGCGTATATCACACACAGTACAAGTGAAACCTTCAAAAAACCAAGCTTCGAGAGAATGAGACAAATGTACAGTATCAAGCGTAAAAAAATTGTAATGGTTACGGAAATCCGCATAAGGTACTACTTTAAACACTTTAAACAATTACAAAACGCTATTGAATGATACCAAATTGTACCATTTAATGGAACAAGTAGAAAAGCCGGGATTTGTAATGAAAAATAGTAAAATAATGCGTACTTTTCGGAAGTAATTTTATCCACAAAACTTTTCCAGCTATTTATCGGTTACAAGTTCAGGCTGATATGCGTTACGCTACAACTGTAGTTAAAGTTACATTTAAAAAAATAGTATATAGAAATACACTAGTAAAACTTTATCTCTAATTTCCTCGAAAACGGCTGTACCTAGAGAGCTAATTACTATAAACCGTATGTACGGTCTGTAACCCTTACGAACTCGTATAAATTTATAAGGTTTTGTAACATCCTAATAATAGAAGCTCTGGGTTTTCTGTAAAATAATGTAAGTCTTCGCTTTGTAGTATGCAGTCTTACATAAACACACACATATAGAATGCCTAGAAACTAGGAGTGGGGACTACGAAGCACCGCACAAAGAGGAGATCGAGTATATTTAGAAAAAACTGTATATTATATTCTATTTCATTCTCTTTCAGGCTTAATCCTATACGTTTGTCTCTTTTTCTCTTTTTTGTAACGTAGCTTATCGTCATTTTTTCTTTCCATCATTTCATCGTTTCATCCGTTTTTAAATCACCCCGATTCTAAAGAATTGTTCACTTCAAAAACGTATATATTGATAAACACTTTGACGTCGAGGTTTTTCGAGCTGAACTTTGGGTGATACCGGAAAGATTTCACGGCTTTTGTTTTCAATTGCATTTTAAGTTATAAAAAAATAAACTACTAGATACAGCGTTGAAAATAAATAATATTTCTTATAGAAATTGTCAAAGAATGTAGTAAATTATTAGATCGCATTAAAATTTATATTTTTTTTAAATGTAATTATTAAAAATTTCCAACCTAATATGATACCCATTTTATTTCTAATAAAATAAATAAATATATAAAAATATCAATTACATACTTTTACGTTATCCGATTCCCAATAACAAGCACGTATTACACATATACCATATATATAAGTTATCCGACATCAATTTTAAAAAGAAATGGCAAAAGTCGAGAAAGGAAAGGTTCCTATTTCTTTTTTTCCTTATTTTCTTTGACCTCGTGCTTGTTCGTTTTTTGTCGTGGTCTAACTTCCCCATGTCCGGGTTTCGATCAAAGCAATACAGTATACTAGGTCCAACGACCGTTTGATCGTGGTAACCGACGATAGTAACCACTTGCGATGTCCCATAAATGCTGTATCACCTCTATTCGTAGAGACAGCCTCGTTGGCTCTTAGTTCGCATCCAAGACACGTCTTTCGAGTACGCCACGAGTTAACGAAGCGCTCTGCACTTTCGCCGAAGTGGCGAACTCCTATTGCCTTTAATTCCGTGTGTATGTACATGGAAGCTCGTCAGCCGTGACCGCATCACCGCCTTGAAATCTCGCGTCTTTTAGGACGAACCTTTAAGGTCTAATGTAAAGAGAAATAGAGAGAGGGAAAGAGACAAGAAGAAAAAGGAATTCATTTCTACCTAGTCTCAAAAATTGCTAATTCTTAACGATAATTAAATATAAAATCATTAAACTGGTTTGTCATAAAAATATGAGCTCAAATAAACTTGATCTCTTACGAATCATAGACGATCATAGATTATTGTATATAAGATTCAAAAATAATAATATAAATATTTTATCTCTCTCTCTCTCTCTCTTATCTCGGTTAGTTTAATATTTTAATAAATAACATTTATTAATGTTAGATTCCTGTAAACCTATATCTACCTATTATAGTACAATTATATATGTCTATCGTATAAAAAATATATAGGAACAAATATTCTTGTAAAGTTCGTAATACTACTATATCTTATTGATTAATCTATTAATTAAAATATATTACTTAAGAAATAGTTCCATTTTTGTTTATCGACAGGTATATACAATCAAAAGTTGTACATCCTCCATTACCACTTCGTGAAAACTTTATACCCCTGGACATTTCAGTTCGATCGTGTTACGAAGAAGTAACGACCTTTCGAATAGCATTTCTTTATTTTGTTTTTCTCTCTCCGGAGAGTCGCATTGTCGTTCGAAGAAAAGTCTTCTTCCTTTTCCTCCTTCTCCTCCTCCTCCTCCTCCTCCACCTTTTCCTCTTTCTATTTGTCTTTCCTTTTCTTTTTCTTGTTCTTTTTCTTCTACCCTTCGCTCATCGCTCGCTGGCTTCTCTTTTTCGTGGCACCTTTGGACGCCTTACCACCGGTGGCTCGAACGACGTTAGAAGCCAGATAACACCAGCGAACTTGGATTTATGACCAAACCAACCTTAGAACAGCGATTTCCTACTAGAGTTTTCCGTAAAACTCTTCGTTACCACTCGGGGATCGTTTCGGAGATTTCACGATCACGCCTAACACCTTTACGAGCTTTCACGGTCATCATTATCCCCCCTCTCTCTTTTCAAAACTTCTCTCTTTCCTTCTTTCTCATTTCCCTTACCATGATCTTTTCGAATATTCCAAAATCTCCTAGGGATATCCTTTTAACGCCTTAACTTTACTATAAACAATTTCTCATAAATTTCTATATATTCGTCATATCTTTCTCATATATAGCTTTTTATGAGTTTTCAAGAAAATTTATTATTATCGTTATTTTTACATAACAAGTAATATTCCTTTCACAATGTAATTTTCCATGAAATATGCTAAATTTGTAACTAAAAAATTCTTCGTTAAAATAATAATAAAAAGAAATGAAAACGATAAGAAATATTTTCAAAATGAACGGTATCGTGTTAAGATGACTTTACTTATTTTCGAACTTTTTCGAAATATATATATTTTTATAGTTATAACATACGATGAATTATAGTAGTACAGAAACAGTACAATAATATTCATGTCTGATTTTAATGGTAATAATAATTATTACTCATGGGGGAAAATAGATATGTAACCATAAAACCCATTTATCATTTTCATATATGTACATAAGCGAAAAGAGAGACAGAGGTTGGGATGGGGGGGAAAAAGTCCGTGAAGGTTAGACAAACAGCATATGCGTCGAAACGAGATACACGAGGTATTTCCGGGGGAGCATTTCGCGGAGGATTACACGATATATCCTTCGAAGGAAGTTGGCGATACGCTTGATCAACGTCACCAAAGTTAAAAGCACGTGCTCTTACAAGCTCACCTTTGTGTGTGTTGCATCTTATTTTTCGAAGAAATCGCCTCAACGAACCCGTCTGCATCCTTTCTTACTTCCTTCCTTCCTTCCTTCCTTCCTTCTTTCCTTTTTCCCTTTTTTCTTTTTCGCATCGTTCCTTTGATGCCATTGCCTTATCCTCGCCAACTTCCCTTCGTTGTTTCTTCTTCGTTTTAACGAATACCTAGAAAGCTTCGAATAAAATTCCGAAGAATTTTCTCTTTCTCTTTCTCTTTTTTCTCTTCTGATAAGTCTATAAAACTTAAAAAAAAAAGAGAAAGAAAAAGAGAGGAAGAAGGGTTGAGAAGGTAGAAGCATTGAATCATCCCTTTACGTTATCGTATTGTGGTACGACTGACTCTAAATCTGTGCAATCGAGTGCATACTATTTTTCCTTTTTCTCTAACTTTTACCTCTATTTCCATTGTTTCTGTAGAACGTATGAATTAAATGAGAGGATGAATACATACGGTGATTCGTTTATTTATTTCTATAACACATAACCGTGAAAGTTATATATATATATATAATATATTCGATTCATTGGCCAATGAATAATGTCAGAATTTATAATATTTTATTTATATTTAACAATAAATAACCGACACTGCATTTTCAATAAAAAAAAATACGGTTAACTTACAGTAGTAAATTCCAACGTTACTTATATGTGCATAAATATATTATATAATCTGTAAAATTCTTCTATCAAACATTCAACTAAAATATTTAAAGAATGTTCATGTTTATCATACATAAATGCACGCTTGGGATACCTTTCTAATCAATAATAGCAAACCGGATTAAAAAGTAAAAAGAACAGCTGTTCATATAGATAACAAAATTTTAATCTTATGAAAGGATTCTGCATTGATACCGCACAAAAGCATTTTCTCTACATATAAGTGTATTATACTTGTATCGTTCTCAAGTAACGTGGATTTCCAGAACAACAAGCACTAGCGCGTAATTACCTAAATGACAATAATACTTTTGTGACTGTTGTAGCACATAATTACTTTCATGTAAACTTGCCGCAATTAATTTTCGTAAAGGGAACAAGTGGATTGCCACCTTTCGGCAAACAACAAACGAAAAGGTACCTTGATTTGTTTCAAACTCCCTTTTCCTCTCTACTACCCTCATTTCTCTCTCTTTCTCTCTCGAACACCTCTGTTTCACGCTTTTCACCCAACTCAAGCTTCCTGAACTAACGTTCCTTTATTTTCAGCTTTTGTAACCGAATTTGCACCTTATACTCATTATTTCAAACATTATTGCAAAGCTTTCCTTTTGTCTTACCAAACGAAGGAACAAGAAAAGAAAAAGGAAAAAGCAAGAGATTCAGTTTACGCGTCAGCTTATCAATAATCGAATATCTTTTTTTTACGTCAAATACAGATCGAATTAATTTATAAACTGAACGTTTTAACTAGAAATAAGTTATCTCGTTAAAAATCATGTTATCCATTAAATATACTTGTATATATATAAATTACGTCTAACAACACTTATAAAAATATGAAAAAAAAATGAAAAATGAATATCGTTTTCATCTATATCGAACGAACAACTACTTTCGTTTACTGATATATTATGTACACCTATATATAATATTCGTATTCCATGTATATATATATATATATATTTTTCCATTTAAATGGAATTCTCTTCATAAAATTCAATTTAAATAGAGCACTTCATTCGTAGTGGGTGGCCAATGAATGAAATCAATTCAGGATGAATTCGCATGTAGGTCTCTTTAAAATTGCAAAAGGAAATTTTAATCCTAAAAGAATCTTCCACTTTTTATTTGTTTTTTTTTTTTTTTCATTTTTCGCTTTATTATTCTTTCCGAAAGAACTCGCTTGGTAACGCGGAGGCAAGGAAGCCAAGCACGAATTCGTTGCCCCGTCAAAAATGGAGAGTCTTTACTGTCAGGATACTTTATAACGTCGCTTAAGGTTGGCGCGTAGGGTCTTTCGGGTGCGCGAGCGCGCGCGCGCAAGCTAGCTAGCGAGTGAGCGAGCAAGCGAACGTACCCCTTAATGGCCGCGTCATTAAAAGGATGTTAACGCTAGCGTATAGCTTGCATCCTCCTCGTCTGTCCACGGATATGCCGTTTATCTTCGACGTCGCAGACTCGCAGACTCCGCGTTCTTTTCTATACAGGGGGCTTTTCCTGCTAGCAGTAGCAATGCCTTATGAAGGTGTTTACGGGAAGAAATATAAGAGGGATTTTTATTTCCGTACTTATGGAAGTGTAAGGGTAAGGTAAGAGGAGTGAGTGGCAAGGAATATGGGTAAGAAGGGGGAAGAGAGAGAAAGAGATGGGGATATGAAATGAAGTTTCGCCCTTTCCACGTTCTCGTTCAATGTCGACGAGTATCGATAACGTTCGATTTTGTATTCGTCTTTTCCCTATTGCGAGCGGAACGTTTCGTGTAAATCGACAATCCGTTCTGTCGTTCGTAATGGCAAAACCAACGTAGTTGTTTTCTTGTTGAGAGTGAACTAGCTTGTATATATCACATAGGTGTATATGTACTTGGACGTATCCGTGTACGTGTACGACATGGTTATACGCGTAATATAAAGCGGGACGCGGCTTTAGCGAATGAGGAAACAAGTTGCAAGCCGCAATAGGTTGGTACCTACCCTCCACGATAAATCTCATCTGGCAGCGAATCGATTTTATACGATTTCTCTCTCTCTTTCTCTCCCTCTCTCTCTCTCTCTCTCTGTCTCTCTCTTTCGTATATTTTTTTTTCGTATTTGTTGTTGTTGTTGTTGGTCTATCGTACTTTTTTTTCATTCTTTCTCGCTCTCTCTGATTTTTGTTTAATTTTTTTGTATCGAGGATTTTCATTTTTTTTTTATTCGTCTCTTTTTCGTACAGATCGACATTCGCCGATCGCAGGAAAAAAAGAGAGTACCTCGGGTAAGCTTTACCTAGCTTCGCAGTATTAGCCGATCAGAGAGTAAGAGAGTTAGTGAGAGGGAAGAGAATTTGTGTAAGTGTGTGTGTTTGTGTGTGTTAGTAATTCTCTTATAAGAGATAGAATTACCGTCCGAGTAAAGAAGAGTAAAGTCGGACACGGAGCGGCTCAAGGACGGTACTTCGTTTTCTTACTTAAGCCATATCCTGTATACCCTTTTTAATCGGCTCTCATTATTCAATCACTTGTTCACATTCTCGTAAACCAGAGCTATTTAAAATAAAAAAGAAAGAAAGAAAAAGAAAGGTAAGACGAAGTTGCGGTAAAGGACTTACACCGCTTCATCGATTTCGTTAAAACTCGTTGCTTTTCTTTACTTCCCTCATTTCGTACTCCTCTCTACTTGCTTTTTTCTCTTTTTTTTTCCCTCCTTCCATCTTCGTTTTTTTTTTGTTTTTTGAGATCGAGACGAACGGCAGATGAGAAGGATACTACTCTTCTTTCTCTTTCTTTGACTTTTTCTTTTTCTTTTGCACTCTTCCTCCCTCTTGATTCAACTTGGCGTCCCTCTATACTTGACGAACTCCTCTTTCCCCCTTAGACTGAGAAAAGAGAGAGAGAGAGAGATAGAGAGAAGTCCCGGTCCCAGTCAATGACTTCGCAGCCAGATTACACCCGCGGGGAAAATTTGAAACCCTCCCACAGTTTCTCCCCTTCAACTTTCTCTCTCCTCTCTTCTCTTTTCTTCCTACTCCTTACTATATCATTTTCTCTCCTTCTCTCTCTTTCTCTCATTCTCTCTTTCTCATTCTCTCATTCTCTAAGTCTTTCAAACTCAACGACGCTTCTGAATTGTGTACGCTTTCACGAGCGTACACGCGTCGGCCGGATCTTCCTACCTTGATCGCTTCTTCCGTCTGGAATAAGCGATTAAGGTTTAATTTAACGGCAAGGATATGCCGTTGGTACATGTTGAAACTAGCAACTTGCATCAACAAGATTTGACTTCCTTCTAAAATATCTTCTTCTTTACGTATTCCTTTCTTTTTCCTTTTTTTTTACTTGTCCCTCCTCCCTCTTGCCGCATCTTTAGTATTGTTCTTTTCACCTTGTCACAGATTTGCAAGGCATAATTTACAATCGTTGCTTATTGATTTTTCAGGGATTGCTTGCAATATATATTTATGTAAAATGTAATTTATATATATACACATATACATATTGTAAGTTCTGGTAAGTTTCATAATGAACTGATAGTCAACAAATTGATAAAATACATTTTATAATTTATTTCATCTGAAATTAACACACACATGGGTTTTGTTTTATTGAATGGGTCATCCCCATTTATATACTAGTCGCGTATGTTTTTAATAATTTAACGGAAACTAGAATTTCAACTAAGCTAAGCTTCTAAATAATTATTTTTATTATATAATTTTTCCAAAAATTATTTATTTATATTATTAATATCAGATTTCTATATGAAATATTACATCAAGATCCATATATCACGTTCGGGAAACGTCTAACATTGCTTTGTTCATTAATCTTTATTTCTTTTCTACTTGCCAATTCGATCCGTAATGCTAGAAGAAAGTCTGTAGAATTTTCTTTCATCACGAGGTTCTAGTCGATTTTATTTCGATTTTTACCACTTCTTTCCGATCGCGTACTATCGTATATAACACGATCGTAGGCTTTAAAGAAGGTTCTTCTTTTATTTTCTCTGTTCTCTTCTTCTTTACTTTTCGTACTTTCTCTTATTTTCTTTTTTTTTATTTCTTTTTATTTTTATGATAGTTACGATAGGAAGAAGTTGGAAAGGCATAGATTCTCTTCTTGGTATAGTCACGAGCGACGATAGATAAAAATTATTGGCGTCGCAAAGACAAATGATTCTTTCTTTTCTTCTCTTACGTACAGATATAGATATATATATACATATAGAAAGAGAAAAAGTAGGAGAGACGAAAACTTTCAAGTAGAAACTATATTAGCTTTCACGATAGCCGTCATGAAATCTCTCGTTTTAACGCGGCAAACAGAACGGAAAATGATTTTCTCGACTTTTCTCAATGCACTCTCGTCGCGTCTTTGTCTTTTTCATTGACGTAAGAATCTCGTACTCGTCGTTCGGAATTATTATACCTACTTATGTAAATTCTGATAAGATAAGATAAACAGAGAGAGAGAGAGAGAGAAAGAGGTAGCAAAAATAAAAGACAAAAAGAAAAAAATCTTACAGAAATCAGTCCGGCGTGTAAATAAAGCTTCGACTTGGAGGAAAAGCAGCGGCGAATCGCTTTTTCGTGGCTGACTGAACGACAAAATGGGATTCGATCGAATGGTAGTCGAAACGATGGCATACTACCGCTTCCTCTATAACGAACAGATAGAGTGAATGAGACAGAGACATAGAAAGAGGAAGAGAGAGAGAGAGATGATATAACAAAGGATATGAATATTCAAAGGAGGTTTCACCGATGAGATTGACAATTTCTCCGGCTAGGATCTATTAATCCTTGCTGACGAGCAAACCGTTCGTCGCTCTGAGCCATATCAGATGAGACGACATATATACACTTACAAGTAAACAATAACAACAACAATATAACAACGTTTTCCCTCTTTTTTTAGAGTTATCTTTCTTGGCCTGTAAATCGTAAACGAAAATACCGTTGTTGTTTCTGTCCACTAGCTACCTAGTAAGTATATAGTAGTATATGTATGTACTATCAACGTGAAACTAAAACGAATCGAGTGGCTATCCGAGTGCAGCTGTCTGACTCAGGCAAGTCCTTGTCTACAGTACCTTCTCTTCGCACTCGTTATTTCCTATTGGACTCTTCGTCCTGTTGGAATTCGAGCCGTTGAATTCCAGGGCTTGTAAACGTGTAATGGCCTCGATCTTTCCCCCTTTCTGTTACTTGCCACCACCACCACCACCATCATCACCACCACCAACACCACCGTCATCGTCATTGCACCATACCACGAGAGAAAAGAAGACACGAACACTCCAGTGTTCTCGGTCGTGTTTCCTCTTATCGTAAAACGAGATAAGCTAACAAACGTTTACGTAAAACCAACCTTGCTTGCTTGCTTGCCTTCGTCCACTTCAAATGGGATTCGTGAAGAATTTAGCGAGTTACCCCTACTCTAATCTTTCTCTAGTTCTCTCTCTCTCTTTATCTTGTTCGGTTATCTGTCTGATTTATTTACGATCAAGAGAAAGCGTTGAAAGAATCCTAGAGCATGAAAATATATCAATCTATCTGCGCCTCAGCTTACCACCCCTGGTTCCTAAAAACCTTCCGTTACGTTCGTACGAATGAAATTTATACGACGTGGCTCCAAACACAGTGGAGAAGAGAGTAGGGTTCTTCCGTTATTTCGCATTGTCTACTTCCTCCCGCTGGAATTTGAATCCGTGGATGGCACGGTTTCTAACGGTATAATAGCTTTGATAAATCGTTTTGCACGTTCCTTGGTTAGTAGTACATATATACTAACTATATTTAGTTAGATACGTGTATATATATTATACGCACACATTCGCATACATATGCATGTGTAAGTTACTTACTATACTAGATGACAGAGCCAGTCATGTCTACTTCTATCGCTCACTTGTTATTTCGAATTCGGTCTCCTTTACGCTGAAGTTCGAATTTGTCGAGAATACAGGGCGAACAACTCGTTCTATCTTTCTCTATTTCCTCCTTCCTCTATTTCTATCCCTCTCTCTCTCTCTCTCTCTCTCTCTCTCTCTCTCTTTATATCTATTTCTCTCTGTGTAATCGTTTAATGGATTTAACCACGACGGAGCTCGAATTTCGAAAAAGATTCACGAAACTATACCGACGGCCAAGCAAAACTTTCCAACCCTATAGTTTCGTACGTTTACGGTATTACTTTAGGGAAGCCAATGTTCTCAACTTCAAGACTGAAACATGCAACAAGAAATAAAGAAAAAGAAAAATGTTTTTTTTTCTTTATTTTTCTCTCTTTTACATTTTGAAACATAGGATCTTTATTCTACCGTATGTTGCCTTCATTTATGACGAAAAATTTTCTTCAGAATATTCATCATCAATTTTCTTTCTCTCTTTCCATTTCTTATTCTTGTTCCTATTCTATTTTTCTTCTCGATAAAAAAAATGCTAGCTAGTACTTGCAAAAGTTCAAAGAACCGAAAATGATTGCTTATGTGAACATGTGGGAGAAATAGAGAAAGAAAGGAAACGAATTTTAGCACTTAAAGGATTAATATATACATCATGTTGGCTGCGGCTCGGAACGTATCCATTGCTGTCCGACTCAGACGGCCGTGTCTACTGTTCGCTCGTTATTTCGCTTGGATTCTTTCCTACTGGGCTTTGGATTTGAGGATAGCGAGCTTTGCAACCGTATAATGGGTTCAATAAATCGTTTCGCCTGTAGAGCTCAACCCTCGTAATACTATCACTACTACTATTATATTAACGATAGTTTGACCTGGACATTCGTATCTACTACTTTCTTTCTCTCTCTCTCTCTCTCTCTTTCTATCTCTGTCTCTGATTCATTTTACCTGAAATTTTTAAAACTATTTTTTAATTCAAATTTTAACAAAAATTTAACGAAACTTTGACAATTTATGTGTTTTACTCTATCCTTACATTTATTTATTATTAAATCACGAATACTAATAATTATTATTACTAAATGATTATTATCAAAATATCTAACAATAATATACTATATTATAAAATAAGTATAAATTCTTTAGAAATAAAATATCTTTCAAAGTTTCACATTAAAAAATGCCCTTTATTCAAAGATATTTGAAATTGCTTATCGTCGAAAGTCTTTCTCTGATTATTACCTCGTTGAACTATTTCAAATATTCGAGGAATATTCTAATGGAGTATACAACTATATATAACTATATATAACTATATATAAGTCGCGTAAAATGAATTAGTTGTAAGAAACTTTTTACTAGTTAATATTAGTATAAAATAGTTCTAAATTCGTACGCTTCATTAATATTTTTCCAGTGTTCATTAAATACGATGTCCATTGCAAGCAATAAACATGCATATATAAAACCTAATTTACAGGATAGCGGTGTTGTGTTCGGTCGTCCCAATCTAGGCTTGGCGAAGCGTTAATTATATTAATCAATACAAAGAGAGGAACATTTTCATTGCTTTCAGTTATACGTGATAATATTTCAATGAAAATATCTATCCCTTTATTTACGGGAAGAATCCTTTGATGCATAATTTCAAAATATAAAAAAGAAATATTTAATATAAAATATATATATATATATATATATTTTAAAATATGTAAATTACGTATTTTCAAACATATTAAAATTATATAAAAAGGAAAAACACATGAAACCCACATGCGGTTGAAGTGAAACTTCTTAAGTTTTGTATGTTAATAACTTTATTGAATTACTAAATTATTATATTTTTTAAATATATATTTTTAATTTTTGTTAGGAAAATCTGTATCTGACTTATTGTATAATGAGCAAGAGCAGAACGAAACTCGCTTTACAACTGACAAACTATCTCAGATCGTTCAAGTTTCCTCTTAACACTAATACGCATACGCACACACATACGCATGAATAAAAACCATAAACAAATGCTAATTTATAATTCATTACGATATAGAAAATAAACAGATATCGATCCTCTATGCTTACAAATATCCGTACACACATATAATAAAACACACTTCAAATATTTATTTCGCTTATCCGATCGATATTTCCCCAGTTTCTTTCCCATCACTCAAATGATGTTCCCATTCAAAACCTTTCATTTTTTGTTTGACATGAAAATTTTCGATACTCTCCCAAAAGAAATTACGTAATGCTCGTGAATTATTATCTGCATCTGCTTTTCATAACACAATAATAATAGTACATTCAATATATGTAAAATTCACCTTAAAAAACTATCTAAACACTTTAGAAATAATCTTTTTTTTTTATTTTGCAATTTTATTTTTCTATTTGTTTTGATAGCATATATTGGAATGTAGACAAATACAATACTTTATTTATTACTTATATCTAAATAAACCACGCATACATGTACTTGCTGAATTCAACAATAAAAAGCCGTTCATAAAAGCATCGAACATCAATACTACATTTAATAAATGTAAACCGGTTAGTCCGATAATATAGGTCGATAATTCGTTGAAAACTCGAAAAGAGAGAAAGAAAAAAACGAAAATAAATGAAAAAAGGAATAAGGAAAAAAAAGTAAAACCAGCACTGTTTTGAGTCCCATTTCAAGTAAGAGTCGCATCGATTTGCCACACGTGCACATACTTTTTATACGCAAAAGAAGTAAATATACATATGTATTATATGTATATATATAAAGGGCAATACTAGGAAAGTTTTTGTGCCACTACTCAAACGCGTAACTCTACGAATCTATTCGTTTTGCAAAGATCCGGATTCCTTCCTCGTAAATCCTCTAGGATACGCCACTCGTGAACGTCTACACGCGGATTAAGCGCTGCTATTATTTCACCGGTAGTTTAGTGTTGCCCGAGGGTACCAGCTACTGCAATGAATGCCGAGATAAGATAAATCGCCGGCGAAAGCTTCGAAAAGGAAGAACCTTCTACGTTCTACGTCGTGTTTCTCTATAAACGGTATGCAAGTAAATAAAAGCATTTAAATTATCATCCCCCATAAATCGATTTCTTCGTTATTAGCCGATCGCGGAGACAAACCATTTCGTTCAGCATTCATTGTTATTATTGTTGTTGTTGTTGTTCTTCTTCTCCTTTTTTTGATCATTATTATTATTAACTGTATAATTTTTTTTCTTTATCACGTAAAGTAATGGCACGAATAAATTTTATCTGAATAAGTACTTACTAGAATTATTATATTCTTTATCTTTATTATCGTTTTCGCGTTATATTTACTACACGAATTTTACCAACAAGTGCACATTAAACTTACAGATTTATATTGTAATATGATTTTGTAACGTCTACGCGGCAAAATGCATAATGTACTTTCTGTACTTCTGTCTTTTGCCTTTTATTTCTTTCTTTCTTTTTTTGCATTACCTTATTCTGCTGTTTCACGTAAAAAAAAAATCAACTGTGTTATTTACGTCATATTTTATTTCTTTGTTACAGAAATACCATAAAATCGTTAAAATACTATATTCGATTGGAAAAACGATCTCTTTGTAAATGAATTAAGGCTTACCTAAACGTTATATGTATATATGTAAGTACATAGATAGATCGATAAATACTTGTACAAGTAGAATTATATTCCTACTTTTACGTATAATGCATGTACCTATATACACATATATAATGTATATACTATATATATATATATTTGTAAGAAGTAGCATTCGCTTATATTTGGTAATCAAGTTCCTTCGGCCGAAGGTTGGCCAAGGGGTTACACTGGACTCTGAGGAGAATGGCAGCAACATTTCCCCGGAGGCTGGATTCAATTTCGCCGACCGAAACGCGCTGAAATTTTGCAGTCGTGACTCTAAGCTGCATTACAAACTCGCCTACGAGCGAAACTCGGGCAATAAGTCCTTTGACTATTCGTACGGGAAAGAAATAAATGGATAAAACGAAGGAAAGAAGATGGAGAAAATAGAAAGATAGAGGAAAAAGGAGGACAGAAATAAAACAAAAATAAAGTAAAATAAAATAAAATAAAGAAAGAATTGACCGAATAAATATACGAAGGAATAATAAAGGAATGTGGAGTAGGATGGATAAACAGAGAATGTGGTATTTTCTTTTTTTCATACGTGAATAAAAGTAGGCTAACCGTGGTTATGGTACAATGATTGTGGAATTGCAACGTTCTCGAACGTGTCTCTTCTACTCTTTCCATCGACATATAGATAAAAATCATAATAAACAAGAAAAGCAATAATAAAAGAAAAAAAAATGAGAGACAAACAGAGAGAAAGAGAGTATGTATGTGAGAGAGAGTGAGATGAAAATATTCTTCATTTCTAGCGATTAAATAAAAAAAAGTCCTCTCGTTTGATGAAACAGTAATTCTCGGGCAATCATGTCGATATATTAAGCCTTTGCAGTATGATATGTCGAATCTATATATATATATATACGTAATATATATACATATAACCGATATTGGTTTTCTCCCTGCACCTATGTACATATAGATATATATGTACTTTACATATATGCGTGTGTACGTTGATACGTTTCGTATTTGAACAAAATTACAAAGAGCTTATTTATATCTATGTGTCATATGCGTATTATAACACCGTTCGTCATCATATTTAAATGATCGTTTAACAGATTTAACTAACTTTAAAACATGTTTTAACTTAATGTAAAAAAAGAGAAGAAAAAATTAACCAAAGTAAGCTGCAGAATATTATTTCATTTTATATTTGTTATCGCTAATTTGTTTTTTATTTTTTTTTCTTTCTTTTTACCGAGATAACGTGCTTTTTCTGTTGGTTTGAAATCGTAAATTAAACTAACTTACATATTTCTATATAAATGTGTGTGTGTGTATGTATATATTTATTTTAATAGAGATACATATTATTATACATACACATTATAGTATACAGAGACTAGGTAAAAACGTAGAAACGAAAACAAGAATGACTCTTCATAAGCTCCAATTTCGTGGAACAATGGATTACAAAAGAAACAGATAAGTCACATCCCAGGATAAAAATCTATCATTTCCTCTAGATACTCCAAGCCAACAAAATAAAAAAGGTGGAAGAGAGAAGGAAGGAAAAGAGAGGAAGAAGGAAAGAGAGATTTATTTCAAGAGATCCCTTTAGGTTGCTTTGATGTTCACAAGGAAGTGGTAATTGCATTTGGACGTTCGAGATGCCCGAACAACGAAGCACAACTTGGAACAAACTATCGTCGAGGAACATCGAACGGGATAGGTCTTATCTTTTCTTTTACCGATAAACTTTGATAAAACTCGCGTGAAAATTTATCTCATAGTCTATGTACTCCGTCATCCTCTTTTCATATTCCTTGTGAAAGAAAGAAAGAAAAAAAAAACGAAAATATGAGAACGTCTCGAGAAAATTGTCTTTTATCGAAATTAGTCTTCTTCGTAATCGAGCAAAAGTATATAACTTTGTCAATTCGAAAGTGAGAGAAAAAAAGAAAAGAAGTCAAAGTAATAAATAATAAAAAGAACATTGTGATATGTAATATTGATGACTATCTTTAATATTTTCCTTTTGCTCCAAATTTCTTTTTTATATTTCTTGAATAATTCCCATAAACAAGATTTCTCTCTTTGTAAAGTTCCACAAAAGTCAAACACGTTCGTAGAGTCTTTTTTTGTCAGATTCTTAACGGCCAATTTGAGGGATTCTATCACGAATGAATACATGGAATAACAGTCATAATTCAACAAAGGAAAAGTCGACTCGAATAGAAAGTCTCCCATTTTCTTTTCCTTCCGTTTCTTTAAGTAACTTTGTGCGCTACGCACGGTAGTGCGAAGAAACCGACAAAGGATAGAAATTCTTCTTCTATCCTCTTCTTCTTCATCTTCCTATTCCTCTTCTTTTTCTTCTCCTTCTCCCTCTTCTTCTTCTTCTTCTAGCTTCTGCTTCTTCTTCTTTTTCCTCTTTGCAGTCGTCTTTCCTGACGGTCTTCCTGACGAGTTTCCTTGACATTTCGATTCCCCGGCGATTGTGTCCTCGAGAAAAGCACTCTGAATATTTTCATCCGTCTTTCTTACCTGTCGTCCGACAACGTACGGATACGTAAAAAAAAAAGAAAAAAAGAAAGAAAAGGAAAAAAAAGAAGCCAAGGAAAGAGAAGTAAAAAGAATGAAAGAAAATCGTATTTCACTGCAAAAGAGAGGAGAAGAGAGAGAGAAAAAGAGAAAGAGCGTGTCGTGTGACCAAATGGAGAAGTTACTTCCGCGTCTGTGATCCGTCAGTGGTTAAATCGAAAGAAAACAGGCGATTTCTTGCTATTTCCATTTATTTTCTTTCTTTTTTTTCTTTCTTTCTTCTATCTACCTATCTGCCTTTCTTCTATCTCGAAAATGTAATTTTTCTTGATATCATGAATATATGAAACGATTTCAAATTCGAAATCAAATGTTTTATGAATTTATCATATTTATGTAATACTATAGATGTATTAAGGTTTTAACATCTATCATAATAACGTAATAACAAATAAAAATATATAATTTAATTGCTACGATGAATATTCGCAATCAACAATATATATATCTTCCACGTTTATTATCTATTAATTACATATTTCCGAACAATGATTTTCCATTATTTGTCGCCAAATATTGCTTTCGTGTGTCAATTAAATCTTCAAATGTATAAAGAGACGTATATATATATATATATTGTAGATAGATAATATAGTAACTGAAAAATATTCAAAAATTCCTTTTAACCTGTAACATAGAGCCGTTACTTTCGTGAGGTTTTATTAATATTGCCCGAGTTCGTCTACATATCAAAGGAAACGCGTGCAAGAGAGCTAAGCTTCTTTTCAATATTCACCGTTATTCGTAAGCATTCGTAAGCATATTCGTCAAAGAAATGACTTGGAGTTTGCGAAAGGTTCGTTTCCAATTTTACGTACGTTTGATTTTGAACTGGTCGAGAAACCAATTTGGAAAATACAATAATATAGCGAATTTTCAAACTCACTGACTAAAAATTTATCAAGCCCGTTGAGTTTATTCATATGTAACACGAATGAATATACGTACACACTTATACATTCATATACACACATACATATATACATACACACACACACACACACACACACACACACATTTGTATATTCGAGGGAAAAACGAAAGCACGAATTGGACCATTACGCTTACGTGATACGAGCTACGTCGGATTCCGTCACGTTTTGTCGTTTCACGTTGAAATTCAATAAATCCGGCATATTCTCTTAGCCGTGGCATTTCTCTTAGGCAAAAGTGCTGGAACGCGTCGAGGGACTCTCTACGATGGAGGACCGTAAAAAGGACGAAGGAAGGACAGGAGAAAAAAAAAAAAGAAAAACGAAGGAAAGAGAGAAAAATATAATTTACTTCGCAAGAGAAGCATAAGCTCAATATGGTAAAACGCGTAGAAAGGTGTGTGTAAGGTAAAAGAACAAAAATTAACTAACTTTAATAAGCGAATATTACAAACGATCAGAGAAGCTTCATTTATATTAATAATCAAATTATCAATTATAATTATCCGTTGTTAATATCTGTAGGTACATATTACATCGAATAAGATTAATTAACTTTATGTTTAAAAAAAAAGATAAAATAAGTTAAAGCAGTGTCCAAAAGCGTGAGAGATATTGGAAAACGTGATATTTGAAATTTAATTACAAAAATCTCTTTAAGAGATATATATGAGGCATTCCACGTCAAATCGAAAATTTGGGACCCCGACCCTTTTCAATTTTGCTAAAACTTTTTTATAATTTTTAACATCATTAAAAAAACTTTTGAGAATTTTTACAGATTTTTGGCTACTATAATTCTGAAATTGCAGCTAGATGAAAGATTACGTTGCCTAATTTATTCATTCACCTCTTTTCTCATCAAGTTTTGTACCAATGATTTTTCGAATATCCTACATTTTTTCTCGTATCATAGAAACAAGCAAAATAAAATCACATTCTTTTTGAGATGCCTGTCACAACACACACACACACACTCACATAAATATTATAAAAATAAAAAAATAAACAAGTAGATCAATTAAAGTCTTAAATCTGAAACAGAAATGTTAATAAATTAAACACTTTATTAACAAACATATTTAAAATTTTTTAGCTTTCTGAGCATGGGGAAAGTTGCAACACGAATTCACTAACCTTTTAATCTTATGGCAACTTTTTTTATCTTCTCCATATTCGGCGAGGTAAGCATTATTTTTTTTAAGTATAAGCATATAAGCATAAAGAAATACTACAGAAAGAGTGAGAGAGAAGGAGTGTGAGAGAGAGAGGAAGAATAAGAAAACAATACACTCGACATATAAGCTATTATA
>NW_015148973.1:1919298-1937792 GCF_001465965.1 Polistes dominula | reverse complement strand
AGGATAGGTTTTCTTGTCTCATCGGTTAAATTCATTTAATTCATAATGCAATTAATAAATGCACTCTCTTCTTTATTACGTGTTAAAAGCATGTAATAAATGTCTTACATGCATTGCTTCGTACATAGTTTATCTAATCGAAATTAATTTTRRTATATCAATACTTTGATATTTTAAATAAATGAGCAAGAAGACAAACTCATTCGCGACGGATAGACTTTGGCAGTTAAGTGGCGGCTCAAAGCCCAGTTCTTTCATTAGAACAGCCAACTTAATGAAAAAGTCGTCCGAGGTTTGCAAAAAATATCCATCATCATTGTAGAGTCTTTTAATACATCCTTACCTCGAAACTATAATTGTTTCATATGGGGTAACTTTTTTTTTTTATTCGCTTGTTTAATGCCGAAGAGGCCCCCACTTAATTGTGGCTGAAGAGGGCAACTACAGGCTATTGAGTTATTTTCAAAGGTTCAACAGCAAGTTCGAATCTTTAGAGAATGGCTCTCTAGTCATATTTTATATTTTATTGTTTTACTTTTTTGCTCGTCATTAATTTCTAGTTATAATTGGAGATGACGAATCATTTCATCTCCTTGGGACACCAAATTCGTGTCTATATCGTCAAAAAGATGCATATATGTTTAGTTAGTTCGAGTCAAAATATTTAAATTCCCTTATTATTACATTTTGAAGCCTAATTATCGTTTTTTGAATATTAAAGTAATCTCTCTTTTCTTTTTTGTTTTTAAGATTTGGAACTTTGATCGTATTTTATTAAATTTGTAATTTTTTTTTTCTATATAATGCAGTTTAAAACTATTAGTAATAATAATTTTCTTTAGTAACTTATTATTTGTTCTTTTACTTTTTTATTTTTTTTATTTTTTGTAAATGTAAAATTACGCGTTTAAATTTAATTTCATTCCAACGGTAAATAGATATTTGATAAACATAAATCGAGAATTTAATTAAAAAGTGTATCTGCGAATTGGACGATTTATATGTCAGGCTATTGCATAAGCTGATTGTATGATTAATATAGTTTTCTTTTTGTTACAGGTGATCTTCGTTGGATTTAACAACAAACCTTTTTGATTCTCCTCTTGTTTTTTATAAGATATGTATAAATTCATTTTTGAAGGCACACATGTAAACACTAAATATAACATTAAATATTTGCACAGGTTTACAAAAGATTTTAAATATGTTTGTTAATAAAGTGTTTAATTTATTAACATTTCTGTTTCAGATTTAAGACTTTAATTGATCTACTTGTTTTTTTTTATTTTTATAATA
This sequence comes from Polistes dominula, assembly GCF_001465965.1. Next base: position 1,936,496 of record NW_015148973.1, on the reverse strand, counting down.
TTTATGTGAGTGTGTGTGTGTGTGTGTGTGTTGTGACAGGCATCTCAAAAAGAATGTGATTTTATTTTGCTTGTTTCTATGATACGAGAAAAAATGTAGGATATTCGAAAAATCATTGGTACAAAACTTGATGAGAAAAGAGGTGAATGAATAAATTAGGCAACGTAATCTTTCATCTAGGTGCAATTTCAGAATTATAGTAGCCAAAAATCTGTAAAAATTCTCAAAAGTTTTTTTAATGATGTTAAAAATTATAAAAAAGTTTTAGCAAAATTGAAAAGGGTCGGGGTCCAAAATTTTCGATTTGACGTGGAATGCCTCATATATATTTAACATTTAAAATACGAAACATGGATATCGATATGTGGCAATGGCCTTGATGGATTTCTTTTTACAAATACGAAAACTCAAGCTCAAACTTCTGAGTATGCTTTTCGTTGAAAAGAAAACTCCTTGAGGCTCATCCTCTTTCTGCCGATTCGATTCTGCGCGAGGATTAGAAATATTTCTGAAGGTAGTGTTACTCGGGTGGTACGATATGGCGATGGTGGGTGGATGGTGGGAATGGAAAAGGGAGAAGAGAGTATGGCGAATCGATATCGATATCGACGATTTACAACAGAGATAAATGGAAGATGAAAATGACAAACCGACGCATTAGTCTCCATAAAAGGATTCCGAAGGAAATTCCGAGCTTTTTCGGGAACTTCCGTGAATTGCAAGCCCTCCTCCCCCTCCCCTTTTTTCCTTCTTCTTCGTAGATTCTAGTATCGAGAGCTACCCAAAGTAAAAAGTCGAGAAATCTTTTTAAAGAACGCGAACGTCTTTTCGTCTTTTTTTATTAAACGGAGGAAGAAAAAAAAGACAACTTTCCAATGGCAAATTGCGTGTATAAATGTAAGTATTCGTCGTTTGAGAATGAATTGTGAAAAGAAAATGAATACTCAAGTGAGAATGGTCGAACTTATTTTTACGTCTAACGTATCGAAGTAAATCATATTTATTTTCTTCATAGTTCGTGCAGAATTCAATGTAGAAATACAATTGAATAATTCTACTATATATGTATATATTTTTGGATCGATAAAACCCAAACGATTTACTTACATTTTTCTATTATAAAACTATGAAAATAATAGAGATAAATGAATAATAAATGTGAAAAAATTGCAAAGTACAAAATATATGTATACCAAAATGTATAATATTAATTTTTTTTTTTTAACGAAAAGAGAAAAGGTAATTATTATGAAACACGTAATATAATGTGAAAATTAATTGGATATCAATTGATGTGTACTCGTTTATATATAAATAGATTTCGTTCGACGACACAATTTTCATTGCTACGCTTTGAGCACGATAATGTGTTGCAATGTTTTATATATATATATATATATATATATATATATATATTTATATATATATTTATTTTTGTTTGAATATACGTATGAGACATTAAACGTATGCATATTTTCGTTCAAGCTCTTATCGATTTTATTAATGTAATTCTACACACTGGAAACTATATTTTTACATAGTAGAATATGTCCAACGTGTGTAAATCAAGATTTAACGTGAAAAAAATTGCAGAATAAATAAAAAGACAAAAAAAAGAGGTGCATATTAACATAACGTGTTTTTTTCGATATACCGATGACGTTGACATTTAAGTTCTAAGAAAATAATGTTTTTTCCTTAAAACATTGTTTTCTTTTCCTTGTTTTTAAAACGATAAGCAGAGTTACTGAATCGTATGAAATACTTTCGATACGTTCGAATGTTCATTCTACTTTATTACAAAAAGGATTATCAATAATAATATATATGAAAATTTAATTGATTTATATTAAAATAATATTTAAATAATGTATCTATATAACTCTAAAATTGTTGTTGATAATATTATCATTAACATTATCAATGCATTTATATATCTATATGATACAATTATCATACAATTATATTAATTATGTGCAATTTTGATATTTTAAATAATGATATAATAATTAATATTACCAATTATACCAAAATGTATACTTATATAATATATTTGTTTATGTTATTGACAAAAAACAAAGTCACGTTTCTATGCACAGTACTCTTGCGTTGAATATTTACGTATTTAAATAATAATAATAATAATAAAATAAAGAGAGAGAAATAAAAAAAAAATCTATGGAAAAATGATACACGTATTCGATGAACTAACTGCAACTCGATAAAAGACATAATCTTGGTTAAAAAAGTATGAAAGTAAAAGCGAATATTAGGCTCCTCCATCGGGATGCATAGGAAATTAATGAATTCTCCCTTCGAGCTTCGTTCGAATTTGCAAAGGAAATGAAACTTTTGTGAAATTGGCGTTTCCATGGTATAACAAATGGTATCGCTATCTAGCAGTAAAGAGTTGGAATTAATAGTCTGCCGACAAGCGGATTTGGTATGTAGATACTATGGTACTAAAGGATCCTATTGAGTTTTCAAAACGCTTTTTATCGCGTTTTACTCTTTAATCTCTTTCCGTATTTTCGCATGTTACTAATTCAACATTTTCGTTATACGAAACCATAATAATATTTATTATTTTCCATAGATATAATTGAGGAAAAGAGGTAGGAAGCAATTTAAAAATAAAGTTAATAAATTTATCATTGCAGAAACAATGAAGAAAAAATATACGAAAATAAAATTTATAAACATTTCACACTAGAATGAATAAATTTTAATTATTAATAGCAATAGATTCTTTACAAAGAATAAATAAATAAATAAATAAATAAATATATATATATATGTATATTTCTTTTTAAATAGGTATTGTTTATATAATATAATATTTAAAATGTATGCAACTGTATCCACATGGAATTTCGTGCAATATTGTAAACTGAAGAAAAAGAAAACAAGAAAATGATTCGTATTAAAAATAAAAAATAAACGTATCTATAAGATTGATTTTTTGTTGCCGAAATGGAACAATAAACATGGATAAAAATTTAAATGTGCACTTACTTACCAAAGATAATCTTATTCATAAGGTCCATCTTTTCCGCACAAATTATACGAAAATATATTGTAATTGATTTCATTTGTATTTCTTGTTTTAGTTCCTGTCCTCTCATATTTATTTGCTAATCCATAGACTTGCGTACAATTATGTTTCCTAAGGATTTTACTTTTTCTAATTTTCAAACCAGAAACGAAATTTAATAATTTCTTATCTGTCTTTATTACTTTCTATAATAGAAAAGAAAAAGAGAGAATAAATAATATTATTCGTAATCAGATTAAATGAAGTAATACATATTATCCGATGAAAAATGTAATTCTTACCACATTCTTCTTGTCGTATGCAGTCCTTACATCCCACTTTCTAAGAGAATAATCTTCTATACTACAAAAATACATCGAATGACGTTCAATAGCCAATGCCACTTTACGAAGTCTAAAATTACCCTTATCTTGTATGATTTCTATGTTTGAACTATTACTTTTCTTCAACGAATTCACTGATACGTGAAACATATCATAAGAAGATAATGAACTCAAATATAATTTATTACAAAATAATGTATTGCAGTTAGGATTTAGGCCATCTAAAAAAAATGAAAAGAAAATCAATATAATATTAGCTATAAATTAACGAACGAAGCAGATCATCTTTAGATTTTTGTTCACCTATATACAGTGCTAAACCAACGAGACCATCATTTAAATACATTTTGTCACCGTCTAAGTCGAAATACGAGGCTTTTGGATCGTTCGCAAAAAGTGGTGATTCAAATCTTTGAAATTCATCGCCTCCTCTCCATACCACTAATGCATAACCTTCTATATCCGCCATGTATGCCTGTTTAATTGAATCGAAAAATACTAATCGTTTCAATTGATCTCCGAAAAGAACAAATTAAATAAATAATTATAATAATCTGACCGTTATGTGTTCACATTTTTTTCCATGAGTTACGATCAAAGGAGTTGCTAAAACACCTTTACCATTTTTGTCAGCACCATATTTGTTTGGAATTTCCTTTATAATTACCGCCTTATTAGTTTCTATATCAAATGCTATAAGTTTTTGTGGGCATAGAGTAATATCTCCGTTCTTTCCATTATCCAGTATCCATAATCTATTACAATTGTCAATCTAGAATAAAATAATGATTTAAATAAAAAAAATACACAAATTCGGATTTATCGTTTGCTACTCACGTCCATTCTGTAAACGCTGATGATAGTTTCATTACAATTTTTTCTTGTATCTGCCCAATCCCAACTTGGATAGGGCGTAACTACAGGACCTTCACCCCGTATTTTATTTTTATTAAGCGTTCCGACACTGGCAGGTACTCCAGAAGCACGAGGTATGCTAATAAATACTTTCCCATCTACACAATTAATTGTTATTTTACTATTTCATACGAAGTTCATTTATTTTATTCGTCAAATATTTTTCATTTATTACTTGCTATTAATGCATCTATAGCTGGCGAAGCATTTTTTACGTATAATCCGTTTTCGATATAATATTTCTCCATACCCTCACCTAACCAATCATAATCTATGTATCTCCATTTGAACAATTCTTTTTGTAAGGACAAAGATATTAAAAGAGATGATAACAACAATTGCAACGTCAACTTCATATTTACAGAAAAACAAAGAGATGTTCTTCAGTAAAAAAAGTTAATGCCGTTGCAACTCTGTTATAGTTTCAACGACAATTCCTTCCTTTTTTGTTGCACAAATGTTTATATAAGTATACATCAGCAATTATGTAATCAGTTAAAAGTATTTTTAAGGTTATAACAATTGCGTGACTAATTTTAAGAAAATGCATATCATTTAATTACTGTAAATTATCTAAAGTTTCTAACAAAATCGCATATGCGCATCAAAATTGTAATAATTTAACTACATAAATATTTAAAATAGTAGATAAGAATATATTCGACGATATATTTTCGTATTAGATATAGAAATAATAAATAAATAATATTAATCAAAATATTTACTTATTAGGGTAAACGTGTTGCACCTAAATAATATTTGTTATATCTATGTAATTACGCAAATATTACATGTTATACTAATATGAAATATTTACGTGCAGTCGAAGTTAGTTCATTATCAGTATTAATTAACTAGAAATGTTTCTCAGTAAACGAATCAAAAACTATCGTTGAAATATAACAAATATTTTATTTTAAAATATTATGCAGACGAAAATATTATATAAACACAAATCTTATGCAAGTTATTTGTTCGCAAATATATCCTCCCTTTTCTTTATCTTCATCTACAATTGAAATATTTCGTTTTAAAATACTTTACTATAATGTTTAGTCATGCTAATTTACGTTCACAAAAATTTAGATTAAACAATACTTAGCATATTGACTAGTTCACTGAAATAATAACTTACGTGTAAACAAGTTTTAGTTAATGCATTAGATAATTATTATCATTGAAAAATAACAGAATAAATTCATTGCAAAAAATAGATATGATAAATAAAAGATCTTTTACGTAATGTTTCATGTAATTGAAATAGCATATATCTTCAGTGTCAAACTTGTCGTCCTTAATAATTTTCAATTTTAAATAATTACAATTATTATAAAAAAAAAAAACATGTTAATGTGATTATTTAACAGACAGCTAAAAATAAATTTTTATAAAATTTTAAGTAGAGAAGATCTTTTCCATCACAGTTACAAGTACTTCAAAATTGTTAAAAGTATCTATTTTTTAATATATTATTTAAAAAGTAATAAATATAAATCATTTTTAACTTTATTTTATTATTTTTAAACATAATAGAACGCAGTATTGAGTATCCTTGAAACGATATATTATAAAATAGAGTACACTTTTAAAATTACAATTAGAAGTAACTAGATTAAAAATGAAAGGATTAAAAATGTTATCAATATTTATTTTGAATTTCCCTCTCGATATCTAAATCAACGAATTTATTTTTAAAATCTAAATAAAAAGAAGAATTATTCAAAATTGCAAATTTTAAAATGAACTCTCGTTATATTTTTTTATACATTGAAATAATTGAAAAAACAAATTATCGTTTTACGTAAATTGTTCATTCGCACTTGTAATATTAAATTATTATCATAGTTAAATATTCATTTTCTTATATAACTTTAAACGTATAATTACATATATCTATATGAATATGAAACTATAATTATCTTTATTTGAAATTTATTATAAACAAAATAAAGTAAAGTTGCTTGTTATTTTGCATAGGTTTTTGATCATTTTAAAATGGCGTCTGATTTCAGCTCGATTCTCATGTGATGAAAATGTCGGTAAAAAAATAGTGATTTTTTTCCAATTAGATCATCTCTACTTTCCCTAGTTTACAATTCAACGAATTTCACAATACCAGAGTTATTAGGTATAGTAATAAAAGGAAGGTTAAAAAAAAGTTATGGTTGGTCAACTCACCATAAAGCGTGGCATGTCTAGTGAATTGTAAATCGACCCTTAAGATTTTTGGCGGCAGTATTGGTGCTACTTTGTTGTATAGGTTATGTTTCATTTTACGGAAAAACGTGAGAAAATGCTATCGCATTCATTGTCTCAGTCTCAGGCAATTATAATTACTTGTAAGGTTTTTACGTGAAAAATAACAAAATTATAACAAACAAACAGTTAATCCTAATTTTAATTCAAAATGTTATCTGCTGTGGTTACTAACGGGGATAATAGCGAAAAAGAAAATCATCCGGATGTAGAGATTCTTGATGGACATAGATTTTCATTAAAAAGAAGCATTTTTAAAGAAAATAATATTAACGAAACGAATTCACATATCGAGAAGAATAATGAAAATAATATTGAGAATGGTTATGTACCACTCTCCATAAACAATGCATTGTGCGATGTAGGTAACGATAGAAAAAAGTTACGCAGTGGAAAATATGTTAGCGATAAAGTTATGCTTAGTCCAAGCAGAATCAAAAAAAACATTAAAATAGAAAAATTTACATCATATTGGAAAAACTTCACCAAGCCAACTAATTCAGTAGAACCCATAATAAGGACCGAAGAAAATTCTTGTAAACCCATTGAAAGTATAAATGAAACTATGCCTAAACTTAGTTTTGAAACAAACTTTATAGAAACCAATGAAACTGTGGATGATGAATTTGAAAATACTTGTAAAAAAATTAAACATAAAGATAGTAACCATAATATAAGCGAAGAAAATCCAGTAATTAAAAAAGTTGTAGATACTCCACAAAAATGTGAATATTGTCGTCAAAAGTTGATTGTAAATGAAATAAAGTTATATCAAGGTCATCCTAATGGAGCTGTGGAAGAATTTGTTGCCTTGACTGATTCTAGATTGTCCTTATTTACAGGAGAAGAAGCCATGATACATGAAAGTGATGAAAGGCCACAAAATAAGTTAACACATTTTAGGTGAGTAGTAGTATGAAATTGTTATACTTTATTATATAAAGCAATAAATAAAATATGTTAAAGTAATATATTTATATTATAACTTCTTAGCGTATATGACAACAATGGTCATCTATGTCCTTTTGATACCGGTTTGATTGAAAAAAATGTAGCATTATATTTCTCTGGATATATGAAAGCTATTTATGAGGAAAATGCATGTCCCGAAGGAGGTGTTCCTACTAAAGATATGGGACCAATAAATGAATGGTGGGTGTCCGGATTCGATGGAGGAGAATTAGCTCTCATAGGTTTTAGCACATCATTCGGAGAATACATTTTAATGGAACCTTCAGAAGAATATGCACCTTTTATGGACTGTATAAGACAAAAGATTTATATGAGCAAAATTATTATAGAATTTTTATTAAATGAAATCAATCCAACTTATGAGGATTTACTGAACAAACTTCAGGTATTTTATTGTGATTTAGATATTTCAATGTTACTGTAACAATTAGAATATAAACTAACTTAATATTTTTTTTATATCAGACCATAGTTCCACCAAAAGGTTTACCTAAATTTACGGAAGATGCTTTACTTCAACATGCACAGTTTATCTGTGATCAAGTTATTTCTTTTGATTCTTCTGCCAGACCAGAAGATCCATTGCTAATTACAAATGCATGTATGAGAGCTTTAATATCTTTAGCTGGTATAACTGTTGGTAAAAAAATTGCAATGCGCAGAGTTCAACAAAAGCATCAAAAACAAAAAAAGCCTTGTTGGACAAAAGCAACAACAACTAAATTAGTTAATGATACGTTTGAGACATTCTTTACCGATCAACTGGCAAAGAATGAAGACAAAAATATGATTGTATGTATATGATAGAAGAATATTTTTTTTTTAATGAAAATATTTTTCTACATAAATATTATATGCAGGGTCCTAGAAGACATAGATGTGGAGTATGTGAAGCTTGCCAACAATCTGATTGTGGAACTTGTATTGCGTGTAAAGATATGGCTAAGTTTGGTGGTGGTGGAAAAAGTAAACAAGCATGTTTTAAAAGAAGATGTCCAAATATGGCTATTCAAGTAATTATATTTAAATGACTATTTAAAAAATAATATGATTAGAATACTATTAAACATTTTTTAAAATACTATTCAAATATATTTATTAATAGGAGGCTGAAGATTCAGATCTTGAAGATGACGAGTTAACTGATACTTTTATAGAAAATACAAAGATTACTCAAAAGATGATTCTTAAATCATTCAAAAATGTCTATAAAAAAATAGAGTGGATAGGACAACCTGTTGCCGTTGATGGTCGAAGAACATTTTATGAAGCAGTTAAATTAATAGATGAAGAGATTCGAGTCAATGATTGTGTACTCATAGAATCAGGTGATCCAACTGTTCCGTTACAAATCGCAAGAGTTATATTTATGTGTGAAGATAAAAGCGGTGCTAAACTGTGTCATGCAAACTGGTTTCGTAGAGGTAGCGACACAGTTCTTGGTGAAACATCTGATCCTTTAGAATTATTTTCATTAGATGAATGTGATAATGTACCATTCTTTTCCATTAAATGTAAAGCTACTGTTATATATAGAAAAAAACCACAAGATTGGTCTGGATTAGGTAATTATTTTATTTTTCATTATTGAAACAATTCAAAGTATTATCATAAATTAATATCAAATTTAATTAAGGTAATTCGGATGAAGCATTGGAGAATGAAATAAAAGATGAGAATGGGAAGACATTTTTTTATCAAAAAAAGTATACTTCTGAAACTGCCCGATTTGAAGATCCTGCTCTGGATAGTATCTGCCAGCGAAAAGAAATTAGTCATCGATTTTGTCCTGCTTGTGTACGTTTCACCGACTTACAATGTTATTATACACCAAAGGTAAAACAAAAATTATTTAAAAATAGAAAATAAAAACATATTTTATGTTCAATTAATAACCATATTATCTTTTAAGGTTTTCGAATTAATAGAAGAAAAAAATTTTAGAGAAGTAATTTACGGTGTTGTAAAATATAAAGGTGAAGAATTTAGAGTAGGAAGTGCAGTATTTTTATCACCAGGTGCTATAAGATTTAAATATACAGCAACGAGTCATACCATATCAAAGCAAAAGAAAGGAAAGGCAGTAGATGAAGATATGTATCCAGAATATTATCGAAAATCATCAGAACACGTGAAGGGTTCAAATTGCGATACACCTGAACCTTTCCACATTGGATATATAAATACAATATACGTTACTACCACTAATAAACTAGTTGCTTCTTCAGACATCTGGATAAAAGTAAATAAATTGTATAGACCGGAAAATACACACAAAGGCCTTAATTTAATGCATCAAGTAGATTTGAATATGTTGTATTGGAGTGACGAAGGTAAATTTATAAATCACTTTGCCCATAGAAAATATTTGATGTATGTGTATTTATATTTAATTTAATTCATTTCAGTATGTAACGTAAAATTTTCTGAAGTAACTGGAAAATGCTATTTGACTTACTCAGAAAATTTAAATGAACCATTAGAAGAATGGTCTAGGGCAGGCCCATATCGTTTTTATTTTACACAAGCTTACAATGCTGCAGATAAAACATTTGATGAACCATCACCTCAGGCTTGTAAAATTGGTAAATTCGGAAAAGGAAAGGGCAAAGGAAAGGGTACAAAACCAGAAAATAGTGAAACAAAGAAGTTTATTGAAAAACCAATTGACTACAAAAAAGTAGAACCATTAAGAACCTTAGATCTCTTCGCTGGCTGTGGTGGTAATTATCGATTAAAATCAATTTACATTTAACAAAATTTGAGTTGTTATACATTCATTTTCTATTAACTATGATTTAGGTTTGTCGGAAGGTCTATATCAAGCTGGTATAGCTAAAAATAATTGGGCTGTGGAAAAAGAAGATGCTGCTGCATGTGCATATAAACTTAATAATCCTGATGCAATTGTATTTTCTGAAGACTGTAATATACTACTACAAAAAGTTATGAATGTTAGTACGCTGAAACAATATCAAGAAATTAACGATAATATTAAAATAATATAATAAATAAAAATATGTACATATTTATATAATTTCAGGGTGATATTTACGATGAGAATGGACTACGATTACCTCAAAAGGGTGAAGTGGAACTTTTATGTGGTGGACCACCTTGTCAGGGTTTCAGCGGCATGAATCGTTTTAATTCACGTCAATATTCACTTTTTAAAAATTCTTTAGTGGCATCGTGCTTGTCTTGGTGCGATTACTACAGACCAAAATTTTTCATTATGGAAAATGTCAGAAATTTCGCTTCATTTAAAAGATGTATGGTGCTTAAGCTTACCTTAAGATGTTTAGTTCGCATGGGCTATCAATGTACATTTGGTATCCTCCAAGCCGGGAATTATGGAGTTCCTCAAACAAGAAGAAGGTTAATAAAATATTTATTTTTACTTTTTTTTATTGATTTTATATGAAAACGTTAAAATATTTCTACATTCTATATTTATTTCATAGATTAATCATCTTGGCGGCTGCTCCAGGTGAAATACTTCCAAAGTTTCCAGAACCAACACATGTATTTAGCAAACGTGCATGTCGTTTGAGTGTTATTGTTGATAACAAAAAAGTAAGCTTAATCTTTTATAAAACATACAATATATATCACAAAAATTGTATAAAAAGTTTTTAAATCGTTATTGCCTTTTTGTAGTATTCTTCCAATTGTGATTGGACAGAATCAGCACCTTACAGAACAATTAGTGTTCACGATGCTATGTCTGATCTTCCTATCATCAGGAATGGATGGAATCAGGAAGAAATGCCTTATGGGGATGAACCCAATTCGTATTTCCAAAGAAAAGTATGTTAACTTAGGAATTTTTAGAGTAAAATAGAAAAGTCTTTAAGTTCGTTATTATATTTCTAATGGCACAATTTTCAGATGAGAAGTATTCATGACTCAATATTGAGAGATCATATATGTAAAGACATGGCACCACTCGTAGAAGCTAGAATAGCACATATCCCTATTGCAAGCGGTTCCGATTGGCGCGATTTACCTAATATAGTAGTTCGTCTAAGCGATGGAACATACTCTAAAAAATTGTATGTGTATATAATTCTTATATGATATAAAATTACTACAATATTTTCTATAATTTTTTAATACATTTATTTGTTTTCTTAAAGAGAATATAATCATCATGATAAGAAGGCAGGAAAAAGTTCCACCGGTGCATATCGTGGTGTATGCAGTTGTTGTTCTGGCAAAGCATGTGATCCAATAGATAGACAATACAACACTTTAATACCATGGTGTTTACCACATACAGCAAATCGTCACAATCATTGGGCAGGGTTATACGGACGATTAGAATGGGAAGGATTTTTCGGTACAACCATTACGAATCCAGAACCCATGGGAAAACAGGTAAATACTAATAATATATTAAGCTAGGAAGTTTTTTTTTATTCATATAGTAACACTATGTTTGTTAATTAAATTTTTAGGGTCGCGTTTTGCATCCAGAACAAACTCGAGTTGTCAGTGTAAGGGAATGTGCAAGATCTCAAGGATTTCCTGATTCTTTTAGATTTTATGGTAATTTATTAGATAAACACCGACAAGTTGGTAATGCCGTCCCACCACCATTAGGTGCAGCGATAGGTCACGAAATAAGAAAGTGTTTACAGGACTAAGAAATAACACTATTCAGCGTTAATAAAAGACTGTAAGGAAAACGGACTTATTATCAGAATAATGCTCGCAAACTTATTAAAATGCACAAAGTTACAAAGATATGTCTGAGTTGGTGACGGGTATTAATGAAACGTGTTCACTAAAAGTATTCGTTCAATAATTATTGTTATTATTATTATTATTATTATTATTATTATTATTATTATTATTATTATNTTATTATTATTATTATTATTATTATTATTATTATTATTATTATTATTATTATTATTAATGGTAGTAATACTCGTAGATATAATGTTATTTTAAATTTAACTGAAAAGAAATAATGTTATATCATCTGACATACTGTATTACGTTATGCATTAAGATTACTTAAATGTGACTTAAAATATTTAGAGCATCATAAATCTGCTCTCAATTACGTACTTTTAATTATACTTATTGAAATTATTATTACCTATCTAGGATAGGATAAGGTGAACATTTTTTACAATTGTTACGAATACAAATAGTTCAGAAAGACAAATAAATATAAATGTTAAAGAAAATAACATTATATAAATAATATTTATTAAATAGTGGTTTTTCATAACATAATTGAAATAAAACTGAATCTTATATTTTATATATATTGCACACAAAATGTTGGAATACACGTTGGAGTTAGTATGCAAGCTAAGGACCAAATAAATAAATAAAAAATGAACATCTTACGATTTGTTAGATATAATACTAATATCAGTAAATAACAATTTTTAGTCTTATAATCCTTTTATTATTGGTAATCCAACCTCAAAGTAGAATGATCAATTTTTTATAAAAGAAAATAAAAACGACAAAAATGTATTGTTAAAATAAACAATATTAATAAAATCCACATAAAAGAGAACACATATATGTATATATAGTAATTTTTTCATGAATTATACGATAAAAAATGCAAGATTAAACCAAGAAATATATTAATTAAAATATGTTTTTCTTGACTGTTTATATAAACAAAAATGTAAAATAAAAAATAATATAAAAAAGAAAACATTAAAAAAAAAAAAAAGGATTTTTCTTTTTTAATTTTCATAAGTACGCTACTGTACTATCCCGAATATTGAAAGTCGATAGATGCGCCACCTACAACTAATATCTACAATAGAACATATTCATAATATCATCAAATGTGTATAAAAAATAATAAATTCAAATAACTAAAATATTACGTTTATTTTTTCGTGATATTTTTATCTTTAATCTCTCATTATAATTTATGAAGTAGAAATATAATTATGATCGCATGAAATATAAATTAATAAAAATGAATAACATTAAAGCAAAGAAATATTTTAGAAATAATAATAATATAATTTAATATTAAAATCAAAATTTTAATATTTCATTCATAGATTCTCTGTTTGCAAAACCAGGTTACAGAAATTTGAATGATATAAATGTCGTATAAATTATATTTCTAAAAAAACGTATGTTATCTAAAAATAATTCTATTATATGAATAAAAATCAAATTTTAGTAATGAGGAATAAAACGTACTTTGTACATACAAATGTTAATGGGGGGTATAGCTCAGTGGTAGAGCATTCGACTGCAGATCGAGAGGTCCCCGGTTCAAACCCGGGTGCCCCCTGGAAATTTTTTTTTTCATTTGTCTAATAATATAAATATATTTTTACATTCCTCTATTTAAACAACTTCATTAAATTATTTTTATTATTGATTTTATAGTTGTTAACAATCTCGATACACCAAATCAATAATGTAGATACATAAATACATAAAAGATTTATTATAATTATTTCTTGCTTCAGTTTATGCTTCAGCGAGTTTAGTATTTAAAGAATAAATTAAGATAAACACATGCATAGACACGTCTAAACATATAGGAATATTTTTGAAATTTATTAATAAATAATGCTGAAATAAATCAACGTTTGTATGATAAATATTTAAAGAAAATTAAGAAAATAGAAAAGAATAGAAGAGAATTCAGTCAGAAATATTTTAAGCGAAATCGATGTAAGGCATTGATATGAGATATAGGAATGATTGGTTAATCCAGAAGATCACCGACCGCAGAAGATAAACGGAGCAAGTGCGAACCGCATACTTTGACAGGAAGCGTTAAATCCGTAAGCCGTACTAAATATTCACCAAATCCATGGAATGCCCGCAGTGCTCGGAACGATCGCGCCAATTGGCTGATGGCCAAGTAAAATGTATGTCCATCGTATTCTTCCATACGGCCTGCTTGCTTCAACTATATAGTATACGTGTATTTATTCTAATTATCTTTTATTATTTGAGAATTTAAGATGAATTGAAGAAAAAACAAATTTTTTCATAGTAAAAATGTAAATGCTTATAAAATTTTTATAAAAGTTAATGTTTATAAAATTAAAAGTTAGCACACAAGTTAGTGTTTATAAAATTTTTATTAAGTTAACATTAAATAGAAAAATAATAACTCTCTATGAGATTTTATTTTACCGTATCAATTGTTAAAATCAATTAATTCGATGTGATAGTAAGAAAGCTCTTATATGTTTTCATTAAATGGAATGATCTCACTCTATGTGCAAGTACTTACTCATTTGCCAAGCAAAGTTTCCCTCTAGCAAGATCATCGCATAAGTCAAATGACAGATGGGCCATTGATAATCCGCCATTACCGTTAGCAATGATCGCTTCTGATCCCTGAAACCATCCTGTCGATTCACCAGGCTTAGGGATCGCCCACGTAGCTCATCGGAGCTTGGCAATCACGTTATTCATGATACCGATTCACGTACTTTTATCGACAATGAAAGAGAGACATAAAAGGAGCTGTTTGAAAATTGTCAGCCATCTAATCGTTCATTTGTCTGACTTTGAGTTAAATATCTACCTGAGAAGACAATGATCTGAATAAAATTTGTTGAAACTCTGTTATAAACAAGGAGGCAAGATAATATGAACATCGTTTCATATTCTGGCCACCTGGGATCGAGAAACCAGTATACTCGTTGAACCAGCAAAAAATAATTCCTCCCTTAGGGGTTTACGCGCTTCTCCTATGGGATTTTCGATTTTACCCTATGGCAATTGGTCGAAGGTATAAAATATTTACGAAAGTTCGAGCATTTGTAAACAATCATATATTCTTACATCGATTGATCTCTGTCTGTTTGCTCGATAAAAATTTACTATATCTATCGAATTAGAATACCATTGAAAATATTTTATATCTGTTTATATTATTATTATTTTTTTTTTTTTAATACCTATATATACTTACGAGAATTTGTTGTCTCCCCTTTCATAAAAATTTCCAAGAGAAAAGCACACCCCCAATACCACCATATCTCGCTATCAGTTAAGTCACCCCAAACTGGCTAGAGATCTAATTCAACTGACACCTTAATAGCAAGTCTGTAAGACCGTTGGAGCTCTCTGCACGATCTTCCTAGAGAGGGATGAAAATATAAGGGTGGTTAGCCCTGAGACGCATGGGGCGAAGACAATTGAATTTCATGGGGGCTTGCTCGCTTAACCATCTAATTGGTTTGTTCGTGTTACTTAAGTTATAGAATGTTCTTTTACAGACGAGCCGCAACCATGATATCTCCAATGTTCTCAGATTTCACTCGTTTTATAGCTAATGGTTTATACATATACATATATATATATATACTTGTTAGAAAAATAATCAATTATTTATAGCAATCATAATTTATATTCACATGTAAACTCGATATATAACTAATAAATAGAATTTGTATAAAATACAATTTTACCTTTTATATCCGTTGTTACAACAAACTCGTGTTTTTTGCCTAAGTTATAAAAAAAAAAGGAAAAAAAAATTTTCGCTCTACGTTACAATGTAGATCGAAACGCACACAAGGCCCCGGAGGGATTCGAACCCTCGATCTCCTGTTTACTAGACAGGCGCTTTAACCAACTAAGCCACGGCGCCAGTTGAGAACTAAATTTTTATTTTTCTTCTTATTTCTAAGTATAATCTTCTTTTTAATAAAATGATTTAATTATTAATATTAATTAATAAATGTTTAATGTATTTTTGAAAAAAATCTTCTATAAATCGAGTCTTTTACATTCTACATTTATTTCTGATGAAGAATTTTAAAATAATATTACTTTGAGCATAAATTACGAGATTGCGAGATTCGTAGTAAAAGAATACTTACTTAAAGGTAGATAATTGAAAAAAGAACTTTATTCATCGTAAGGAATTAAATAAATAATAAATAAAGTTTCGTAAGATTAATACAGATTTTTCATTAGTCATTGTTAACAACGTCAAAGAGATGCTCGATCGATTTTCTTCCTTTAAAATTCTTATTTGCTCTCGGAAATGGACTTCGTTTGGGAGAGAGAGAGAGAGAGAGAGAGAAAGAGAGACATCATAATCAGCGCCTTTATTGAGATAAAGTAATATTATATTCCGTTTGCAGTTTCCACTGAACCTTTACCATATATCTCAATTTTATCGTCAAAGAGACTCCACCATGCGTTCGGATTTCAACCTTTTGTCCGACAACAATTCGGCTTTGAATTCGCAAAAATCACAAATGACACAAGCAATAACATAATTCGAATGATATACGTGTTATACAATGATATTATTATATATAGCTTTTTTTATTATTTCAATTAGTGAAAATAATTAAGAATGTTGCAGGATAAAATTAATTAAAATATTATTATCCCATTTTTTTAATTGTTAATACAATTAATAACAAATTTTCTTTTTGTTAATATTAATCTCTCTTTTATATTTCTTATATAGATGATTAAATTCTATAAAAGTGCATATATTCATCTCCAACTACCTTTTTCAGTTGGAACAGAAGTTATTTAATTTGACATATAGTTCAGTAACCAAACGTAATAAATAAAAATCAAATTTAATGTTTAGAAAGAAATAAAAAAGAAAAGAAGAAGAAGAAGAAGAGGATAGGAAAGGAAGAAGAAAAGAAGTCCTGAAAATAAAAATTATAAAACTACGACAAGAA